>JAAAKG020120780.1:0-15077 GCA_010014905.2 Druon quercuslanigerum
CATCATTTAAACTCTACACGCAATATGTAGAGTTGCACAATGTGTAGTATCGATATGTGTAGTATTGATACCCAGCCTGATTTTCTACCAATTAGTTACTTTTTAAAATATCTAGTTTTATTTTTAACGAAACAGTTGATTTTTTGACCAAAATATTTTTATTTTGTACCTATAAGATTAGTTTTAAACAATAAAGTTTTTTTTTTAAATAAAAATTATCCCCCTTACCCGCTCTCAAAAAAAATTCAACCTAATTGTTGATTTATGAAGCCAAAAAAATTAATTATAAACAAAGAAGTTGCATTTTCTACCAAAAAATGTCATTTTTAATAAAAAAAATTGATTTTCTACCAATTAGTTATGTTTTCAAATAAATAGATTTATTTTTAACGAAATAGTTAGTTTTTTGTCCTAAATATTAAAATTTTGTATTATAAGATTAGTTTTAAACAAAAAAGTTTATTTCTGACAAAATAGTTTAGTTTTTCGTTAAATTCGTGAATGTTGAAGTCAAAAAGACAAATTTTCTGCAAAACAGTTAAATTTGCAACAAAAAAGAGAAATTTCGATCCAGCAAGATAAATTTTCAACCAGAAATTGAATATTTTAATTTGAAAAAAATTATGTACATTTGATTGGAATACTTGAATCTTCAACCAAAGAGACGAATTTTTAAACAAAGAAAATAATTTTCTGCTAAATAACATATAATTTTTCAACAACATACATTAATTTTAAACTAGAAAAGATAACATTTTAACCAAATGGTTAAAATTTGAATGGAAAAGGATAAATTTTCGACAAAAATTAATTTTCAACGAAATTCATCAATTTTTGTTTAAAATTAAAATTTTTTAGCTGGAATAGTGAAATTTTTTATTAAAAATATAAATTTTTTGACAAAATGATAAACTTTTAACTGCTATAGTTTGAGTTTTAACTAAAAATTTAATTTCAACCAAAAATATTTTTTTTACCAAAAAAATACGAGTTTGTCAACTAAAAAGAATGATTTGTAAAAAAAAATTTAGTACATTTTCGTTTTTGAAAAATAATCATTTTCTAATAAAATAATTAATCTTTGACTAATAAAACATAATTTTCAACTTAAAATTGAACAGTTAAATTATAAAAAAAATTATTTTAACACAACGGTTAAAATTTTAACTGGAATAATTAAATTTTCAGTGAAATCATTATTTTCAGCCAAAGAAAAATCAAAATAAATTTAATTTTAAAAAAGAATAATTCTTATAGAAATATGAAGAAGATGATGTTTTAACCCAAAAAAGGCTATTTTTGAAGTTGATTTGGATTCAAATAAAAAATATTTTTTAGTGAAAAGAAATAAAAAAATGGCAAACTCTTAAATTTTAAAGAAAAATTGTGAGTTTTAACGAAATAGTTTAATTTTTAACTAAAAACGGTCAATGTTCTACTAAAAACAAGAATAATTAAATTTTCAGCTCGTAAAATTAATTTTTTAAACAGATTTTAAAAAAAAATTTTTAATTAAAATTTTTTTTTTATATAATCTTCAAATACAGCAATATAAATATACGTTTACAAATGATGAATTTCCGTTAGTCAATTTTATTTTGCAATTTAACAAAAAAATTAATCACGCTCTCGAAAAAATTGCCTGACTTAAAAAAAATATCCTTTTCATTTGCAGGCTTTCCCAGGTATATAAAATTTCCGTAAAAATTACAGGTTTTCGAGATAGGGTAGACAATAATAAATTTTTTAGCCAACCGGTTGAATTAGCAAAATACTTTAACTCTAAAGCAAAAAAAACGAATTTTCAACAAAATTTTTGAATTTTTAATGAAATAGTTAAATTTTAACAAACATGTTACGTAATGTGTCAACAATCCCTAATTCTGTCTTTGGATTTAGGCAGTTCAAGTATTTTTTTTAATTAATAATTTTTCGTTACAAAAAAAAATTATAAAATTTGTTAAAAGGCTCAGATTTTTAATTTTTAATATGCATGTGGTCAATCATGACTTGGCTAAGATAAATTGAAATTCTCGTAAAGAGAGATGCAAGAGGATTATATAAAATTAAAGCTATAATATCGAGAGAGTAAATAAATTGTAATTGGAAATTAATGTTGCATCAGAAAGTTTTTGATAATATCGAGTAATAACTTGCAATTTTAAAGCAGACCTGAATTCAAAAATGAAAAAAAAAATAAACAAGAATTCAAGAGCATTGAGAAGATTAAAAAAAAAATAAAAATAATTGGGAAAGTGTTAATAGAATTTTAAGAAATTGAAGGGAATAAAAAGATATACAAAAGTTCAAAAGAGTTCAAGTAAAAAAAAATCAGAACAACTAAATTCAACAACTCCCTTGAGTGGATAATAATTTATTTAAAATACTAAATTATGTGAAATAATTAATTAAATTTAATGAATTGTTAAGGACTTTGCTTGTTAATAATTAAATTTTAAAATAAATGATTTTTCTTTCATTTGGGTTCTTAATTAATGATTATCCACTGTGGGAAGGCTTTGAAACACCTTTTGTGAAAATAATATAAATTTTTATTCATAATTCTTTTTGTAAAATTGTTTATTTATTTATTCATTCATTATTTATTGGTGCAGTGTTTATAATCAAGAGCGAAATTCGGACGCAACGAAATGCTTTTTAAGTCCTGAAATAGCCGGAAAGGAGGCAACTCCGCCTCTCTCTTTTTCCTCCTCCTCCTCCTCCCCCTCCCCCTCTTTAAACAGTTGTGATGTAGATATACATGACCTCCTCAATTATATCGACTGAGAAATTTTTCTTTTATTTTTTTTTCCCGGAAAATTGATTCTTTTTCAGTACCCGGCTGTTATTAATCCCTTTTAAAGGGGGGGGGGGGGGGGGCAAAGATTTTCTAACACGTGAAACTTCTCTGATTAAAAAATTTAATTTTGTTGAATTTTCAACCAAATAGTTGAATTTTAAAGACAAAAAGACGAATTCTGTTAATTCAGTTGAATCCTTAACCAGGCAATACTAATTATTAATCAAGGAAGATGATTTGTCTAAAATGAAAAATTAATTTAATTAATTAATATTATAACGAATTTTAAAGAAAACAGTTTAATTTTCGAAAAGAGATGACATCAACAAAATACTTGAATCCTCAACAGAATAATTTAAGTTTCAACAAAATAGTGGAATTCTTTACCAAATACCTGAATTTTAAACTAAGAAGATACTTGTTCCACCAAAAGATGAATAAAAAAAGAATACAACATTTTTCAACCAAATAGTTCAATTTTGAACACAAAGCGATAACTTTTACACAAAAATTAAAATAGTTAAATTTTAAATTTAAAAAAAAACATTGAATTTAAAAGAAGTTGAATTCAAACAAAAGAAAGGAATTTTGAACAAAATAGTTCATTTTCTAGCAAGTAATTTATTCTTTAAAAGAAAGTTTTATATTTAACCAAAAAATTCAATGCTATACCAAAATAGTTGAATTTTTTACCAAAAATATAAATTTTCAACATAAAAGTTTAATTTTCTACCCAAAAAGATTAATTTTTTACCAATAATGAAACAATAAAATTTTTGAATTTTCAAGTCAAATTTTCTACAAAGCAAATTAATTTTCAATAAAAAATTTGTCTTTAATTCAGAAAGATAAATTCTCAACACATAAATGAAATAATTAAATTTTTTGATAAAAAACTGATCTTGAACCAAACAAATAAGAATTTTGAACAAAATACGCGAATTTGCAAAGCGATTATATGATTTTTAAACAAAAAAGTTAATTTTCAATAAAAGAGTTTATTTTTAACCCGATACTTCACTTTTTCTCCAAATTCTTTAATTTTTACATAAAAAGAGCAATTTTCTACAAAATGATAAAGTTCTCAACAAAAAAGTTTATTTTAAACCCAGAAAGATAAAATTTTCACAAAAAATTGAATAATTAATTTCTTAGGTAAAGAAATGAAGTTTCATAAAAAAAACTTTCAACAAATTCAGTGAATTTTCAAATAATTTGTTAAATTTTGAATCCAAAAAAAAGCGAATTACCTACAAAGGAGTTGATTTTTCAAACCAAAAATAACATTTTGAACAAAAAAGTTAATTTTCTACCAAATAGTTGAATATTTGACCAAACCAGTGGAATTTTTATCGAAAAATATGAATTTTCCACAAAAATGTTCATTTTCCACCAAACAGTTTATCTTTTTAAAAAATTCTTAAATTTTCAAGCAAAAAAGATAAACTTTTTGCAAAAAAAAATTAATTTTTAAGAAAACTTGATTTTCGACTTAAAAAGATGATTTTTTTACCAAAAATAAAATTTTTATACCTTAAAAATTAATTTTCACCGAATAAAAAGGGTTTTTTAACAAAAAACTTAATTCTTGAACTAGAAACTTGAATTTTCTACGAAGTAAGTTGAGTTTTGTACCATAAAAGATGAATTTACAATTCAACAGGACAAAATAGTTCAATTTTCAACAAAATAGTTTAATTTTCAATTTATTGAAATAAATAGTAATAAATAGTTTAAAAAATATTTAAAAAATAATTAAATCTTTAAATAGATCCTTTCTTCTAAGTTGAATTTCTTACCAAAAATATGAACGAAACCAAAAAAGAAATAATTTTTTAAAAAATCAAATGCATTTTTAACCAAGTTCAACTTCTAATTAAGCAGTTATTAGATTTTCAAATAAATAATTTATTTTTAACCAAATAGTTTAATCGTTTACCACAATAGTTAAATTTTCAACCGAAAATGGAAATTTTTAACAAAAAAAGTTCATTTACAACCAAATAGTTTAATTCATGTCCCAATGGTTAGATTGGCAACTAAAAAATAAGTTCTGAACGAAAAATTATATTAATTTTAAATAAAAAAAAAACAGTTGAACTCGACCAAAAAAGCCAAATTTTCAATAAAATAGTTGAATCCTCCCAAAAAGACGAATTCTCAACAAAATACTTTTCAAACAGGAAATATAAATTTTCAATTAAAAATATTAATTTTGAACTAAAAATGCAGTAGATTAATTTAATTCTAGAAAAAATTAATTATCTTTTTTCTCTGCATCACTTCTTCTTGCATCCCTTATTTACACTACCTTCTCTTACTACCTTTTTATCAGATCCCTCAATTCTTCTTCCTCTACTTCCTCTAATTCCATTCCCATATTTTTCCCACTTCTCCTTCCCTCCCATCCCTTACTTCTTGCTCATATACTTTCCCTTTCTTCAATTCCCCTACTTGTATTCCCAACGCATCCCAATCCGCACTTTCTCAACCCCTTCACTTCTCTTACTTCTCTTGCCTCTGCATCCCAATCCCTCACATTCTTCACATCCACACTTCTCGTAATTTCTACTTTTTCACTTTCCTCACTGCCCTTTCTCTAATTCCTTTCTGCTCTCATCCCTTACTTACACTGTCTTCTTCTGCTTCCCAATCTCTTACATCTCACACTGCCAATCCCATAAGTTTCCTTCTCCTTCCTCTAATTCCATTCCCATATTTCTCCTACTTCTTCTTCCCATCCTTCCCTTACTTCTTGCTCATATACTTTTCCTCTCTTAAATTCCCCTACTTGTATTCCGAGCGCATCCCCCCCCCCCCCGCACTCACTCTCTCCCTTCACTTCTCTTCATTCTCCTTCCTTTATATACCAACCCCTCACATTCTTCACATCCAAACCTTCTCATGCTTTCTACTTCTTCACTTTCCTTATTTTCTTTCTTTACTTCACTCCTCCTTACATCTTTTACTAACACTAACTTCTCCTAATTCCCAATACCTTAGATCCCAAACTTCTAATCCAATCACTTTCTTTCTCCTTCCTCTGTTTCCCCTAATTCCATTCCCATTTTTCTCCTACTAATCTTCCTCTCCCTTTCCTTACTTTTCACTCATATACTTTTCCTCTTTTTAATGTCCCTACTCTTATTCCACACGCATTCCACCCCAACTTTATCTCATCTGCTACACTTCTGTTACTTATTTCTCCTCTACATCCCAACCCCTCACATTCTTCACATCCCACACTTCTCATACCTTCTACTTCCTCACTTTTCTTACTTTCCTTTCTCTACTTCACTTCTCCCTAGATCCTTTACTTACACTCTATTCTCCTAATTCACAATCCCTTACATCCGACATTTCCAACCCAATCACTTTTCTTCTCCTTCCTCTGTTTCCCTTAATTCCATTCCCATTTGTTTCCTACTAATCTTCCCCTCCCTTTCCTTACTTATCACTCATATACTTTTTCTCTTTTTAATGCCCCTACTTTATTCCACACGCATTCCATCCCCGTTTTTTCTCACCCTCTTCACTTCTTTTACTTCTTTCTCCTCTACACCCCAACCCCTCACATTCTTCAGAACCTACACTTCTCATACTTTCTACTACCTCACTTTTCTTACTGCCCTTTCTTTACTTCACTTCTCCTCACATCCTTTACTTACACTCCCTTCTCCTAATTCACAATCCCTTACATCCCCAACTTCCAATCCAATCACTATTTCTCCTTCATCTGTTTTCCCTTATTCCATTCCCATTTTTCTCCTACTAATCTTCCCCTCCCTTTCCTTACTTCTCACTCATATACTTCTGCTCTTTTTAATGTCCCTACTTTTATTCTACACGCATTCCACCTAGCTTTTTCTCACCCCCTAAACTTCTGTTACTTATTTCTTCTCTACATCCCAACCCCTCACATTCTTCAGATCCCACACTTCTCATACCTTCTACTTCCTCACTTTTCTAACTTTCCTTTCTCTACTTCACTTCTGCTGACATTCTTTACTTACACTCCATTCGCCTAATTCACAATCCCTTACATCCTAAACTTTCAATCCAATCACTTTCCTTTCCCTTCCTCTATTTCTTCTTACTCCATTCCCATATTTCTCCAACTTCTCCTTCCCTCCCTTCCCTTACTTCTCACTTATATACTTTTTTTCTTTTTAATTCCCCTACTTTCCTTGCTTTCCTTTCTCGACTTCTCCCTTCTGTACTTCCTAACCCTCATATTGATCACTTATACTCACTTATCCTACTTCTCAACCCCTTACATCCATTCTTCTGAAGTTTCGAGAATGCTTTAAGAATTCGTATGGATTTCTAGAGATTTCAAAGAACCTCGAATTTTTTTAGAATACTTTCCCAGAATTTCAAAGTATTTCAACAAATTTTTAAGGATTTTACAGGAAAGAACTTTAAGAGGTTTTAACATACTGTAATGGTTTTCAAACGATTCCCAACAGATTTCAAAACATTCTTAAATATTCCCAAGGATGTCTAAAAGCTTCCTGGAATATTTAAAGATATTTTCATCTACGTGATTTCGAGATATTTTAATAGAGATTTTCGAATTTTAAAGGATTCCTCGGGATTCCTAAAGACTTTAAAGGATTTTACGGAATTTCGATCATTTTCAAGGATTTTATGGAGAGATTTTCAGGGATCTTAAGAGATTCAGAAAAGTTTCATAAATTTTCAAATATTTCAAAATATTTCATTTTTTTAACGTATTTGAAGAAATACTTAATGACTTAAAGGAAGTTCGGAAGATTTCCAAATATTTCATGACATTTTATGGGATTTCTTGAAAGATTTAGATATTTTTATTGAATTCCCAAAGATTTGAAGGATTTTGTAGAATTTTTAGAGATTGTGAAAGATATCCAGCCTTTTCAAAATATTTCAAACAATTTTGCTTTTACAACATTTTACTGAAATTTTCAAAATTTGTAAGGTTTTCTACGTATTTCTGGATTTTAGAGGTGTCAAGGAATTTTCCTATATTTCATGTATTATTATTATTCTCAAAGAAATTATAAGGTTTTAAGGAAATTTTACAGATTTCAAGAATCTTAATCGATATCATAGCTTTTAGGCTATTTTAAAAAATTCGAAAGGGTTAATCATCTTTGTTCAAATTTTTAACGATTTAATTTAAAATATTTGTACATTGCTGAAAATTCGTCTTTTTTCGAAACCTAATCTTTTTGTTGAAAAATAAAAATCTGTCGATAAAAAATAATTTTTGATAGGTGAAGATTCAACTGTTTCTTAAATATTCGCTTTTGTTTTAATTTAAACGCTCAGTATTAAAAATTGTAATTATTATTTTATAGCGAGAAATTTATGTACTTTATTGAAATATTGTCTGTTTTTGTTTGAAAATTCAAGTTTAACTGTTTTGTTAAATTTTCTCTTTTTTAGTAGAAAATTAATCTGCTCGCTGTTGTAGGAATTTAATTATTTAGTTAAAATGCAACTGGAAAACTAATCTTTTTTTAGTTGAAAATTCAACTTTTTATTCCAAATTTATCTTTTTGTGTAGAAAATTAATCTTCTTGCTTAAAAATGTAACTGTTTAATTAACATTTTATGTACTTCGTCAAATTTTTTGTTGTTGTAGGAAACCAATTTTTTGGGTAAAAGTGCAACTTTCTTGGCAGGAATGTAGTGTTTTTAGTTCAATTCAATAGTTTTCTATTTAAATTCAAAATAATTTACTGTTGAATTATTAACCATTACATGTTTCTTTAAGAGTGGTTTTTTACGTTAAAAATAAATTTTGTTAACTGATTATTAAACAATGTGGTTGAGAATTACTAAATATTGGAATTTGGTAGAAAATTATTTTTCTTGGTTGAAAACTTATCTTTTTGGCTTGAAAATTTAACTTTTAGGATGAAATTTTTTATCATTATCTGCAATATATTTCTGTGTTGAAAATTCACCTTTTGTTAAAAAATTGTCTTCTTGAATTGAAAGTTCATTAATTTTGATAGTAATTTCATTTTTTATTTGTTAAAAATGCAACTATTCGGTTCAAAATAAATCGGGTTTGGTTAAGAATTCAACTATTTGATTCAAAATCCGTCTTTTTTTATTTCAACTCAACTTTTATTTTATTTTTAATGAAGATCCTTCATTGATGAAGCTTTCAACTATTATATTTTTTGCTGAAAATTAATATTTTTGTGTTTAAAATGCAACTACTTAAAACTTGAATTTCTTTGTTAAGTCCAAAGAAGCAGTAAAATTTTAACAAACTCCCCTTCCTCCAAATCGTCTAACGTAAAAAATACATAAATTAACCAAAAAATGTATCTTTACGAACGTGTTATTTTTTAGCTACTTTTAAAAATTTAAATAAAGAATCGATCCTCTTTTTTCGAGAATCATCCATCCCTACTGCGAATTCCTATTTCTGTCCTAACGGCGATTTGGCGCCCGAACAGTAAAGTAGTACACAGGAGTGTGCTAAAAATAGGCCGCGCGGCAATTATAATAAAAATTGATGTGGTAAGAACAGGCAGACAGGCTGTCCGAGTGGGTGGGTTTACGGTGAACGATGGTGATCGTTGTGTGGCGAAAAGTGAACAGTGGCAAAGAGAAGAGTGAACAGTGGCGAACAGAAGAGAAGACAATAGAACAGTTGCCAACAGAAGAGAACAGTCGCGAATAGAAGAGAAGAGAAGAGAAGAATGAAGAGTCGCGAACAGAAGAGAAGACCGAAGAAGAGAACAGTAAACAGTGAACAAGACAAGAGCGAACAGAAGATAGGACTAGCAAATGAAGAGAAGGCAGCAGAAGAAGAGAACAGTAAACAGTGAACAGGGGCGAAGAGAAGAGAAAGAAAGAGAAGAGAGCAGTGAACAGTGGTGAAGAGGTTCGAGGAGTGAAGAGAAGAGAAGAGAGCGTGGTGGGGTGGAGGACACTTTCACTCTCACAGGTGCATGACCGAGCGAGTGGGTGAGTGAGAAGGAAGGAATGAGAGAGAGAGGTTGGTTCTTCGCCCCAGTTCGCTCCTCGAGAGTCTCAGTGCTGCTGCTGGTCTCTGAAAGTCTGGACTGGACCAGGATTTGGTTCGAGACGTGACGTGTTTCACGATAACTTTACTAATTAGGTACCAGGCAGGAGGCGGAGATGGTCCCTTGCTGATCATGAGTTTACGAGTTTACGTGCTCTACAACCTAGTCCTAGAGGATCTAGATCTCGTAGAGTAGATTTTTCTCCATGGTCAACTAGCTCATAGATAACGGCTCATTCATTGAGAACACGTGCTCGCTCCTACCTATACCTCTACCTCTACCTCTAGTTCACATGCGCTCATACAACGCCCTTCCTAACTTCTATTTTTACATTTTTTAATGAAAATTTATTTCTTTCGTGGAAAATTAATCTTTGAGGTTGAAAATTGAACTATTCCGGTTGAAAATTTATCATTTTAGTTAAAAATTGCACTTTTTGGTTTAAAATTCGACTTTCTTGTTCAACACTCAGCATTTTATTTGAGAATTTATCACTTTGCAAAATAATGTTTTAACTTAAAATGTAACTATTGCGATTAAATATTCCAGTATTTGAGTTAAAAAATAATTTATTCAGCTGAAAATTAACTTTTTTTTACTGAAAATTTTACTATTCAATTATTCGTTAGAAATTCGTATTTTTTCTTTTATAAATCGGCTTTTATATGCAGAAAATTAATATACTATTTCAGTTGGAAATTCATCAGTTTGGTTGAAAATTAAACTATTTGATTGAAAAATTTTTTTTAACGAAAATTAATTTTGTAACTGAAGATTTAACTATTTCATTTTTGGTTGAAGATTCAACTATAGAGTTTAAAATTCCTCATTGAAGATTTCTCATTTTACTTCGAAATTCATCAGTTTGGCTGAAAATTAAACTATTTCGTTGAAAATTCGTTTTTTTATTGGAAATTAATTTTGCAAGTAAAAACCTAATTATCTAATTTTTGGTTGAAAATTCAACTATCTGGTTGAAAATTCCTCTTTTTTGGTGGAAAAATAATTTTTTTTTCAAATTAATTTTTTAATGGAAAATTTGACTTACAATGTTGGTTGGGAATTCAACTATCTGGTTTAAAATTCCTCTTTTTGGTAGAAAACTAATTTTCTTGTTTAAAAATTTATCTTTTTGGTAGAAAATTATTTTTTCGATTGAAAATTTATTTTTTAACTCTTCCAATTGAATATTTTCAACTAATTTAACTGTTCAATTAAAAATTAATTTTCTTGTTTAAAGACTTACCTTTTTGGTTGAAAATTGGAATATATTATTTAAAATTCTTTTTTTTATTGAAAATTTAATTTTTAACTGAAAATTCGACAATTCCATTTTTGTTTGGAAATACAAATATAATTCCTCCTTTTTGGTAGACACTTAATTTACTTGTTTAAAGATTTATCTTTCTGGTTAAAAATTGAACTATTTGGTTGCAAATTCCTCTTTTTTTTCGAAAAATAATTTTCTTTTTTAAAGATTTATCTTTTTGATTGAAAAATCCACTACATATTTCAGTTTGAGATTTTTTGTCGAAAAAGTAACTATTTTATTGAAAATTCGTTTTTTTCGGTTAATTAAATTTTAAATAAAAAAAATCATTTTTAACCAAAAATATAATTTTTTAAACAAGAAAATTAATTCATCTCTTTAGTTCAAAAGTAATTTTTTAACTGAAAATTGAACTACTTAGTTTCTCGTTGAAAAATTATTTTTTTTAGTAAAAAAACGTCTTCTTCAGAAGAAAATGAATATAATATTCCAGTTAAATCTTCATAATTTTAATTTATAATTTATAAGTTTGGTTTAAAATAGAAATAAGTAAGTTTGTAATTTTTTGAACCTAAAGTTTATATCTGCTCCCATATAATATTATATTATTTTTACTTCAAAACTGATCTCTTCGGTTGAAAATTAATTTTTTTTTAATTGAAAATTTAAATGCTCAATTTTTCGTTAAAAATTGATATTTTTTAGTGAAAATTGCTTATTTTTTAGTAGAAAATTAGTTATTTCGGTTGAAAATTTTTTTTACTTGATTAAAAATGACACTATTTTAGCTGAAGTCTTATTATTTTAGTGGGAAATTCATCTTTTTGGTTAAAAATGTAACAATTTTATAGAAAATTCTTTTTTGTTAACTGTAAATTTACCTATTCCTATAGAATATTCTATTATTATTTAGTTTAAAATTTATATTTTTCTTAGAAAATTTATATTATTTGAGAATTTAACTATTTTGTTGAAAAAATTAATAATTCAATTCATAGTCGTCTTTTTTATTTTTTCATGAAAAATAAGACACTTTTTAAAACTTTTTCGAATCCTCAGGCTGATTTCGAAAGAAAACTTAAAGAATATATTTTTGAGATATATATAAATTATAGGCAACTTTATTCATATCTTCGCAAAAAAAAACACATAAAATAGAGAAAAGCATGGAAAAACTTTTTTATAAAATTTTCACAAATACAACGCATTTTGAAAAATATCGCTTTTTAGAAAAAGAAATAAAATTTTTTTCTCCAAGACGCAAGTACAAAATTTTTATAGACTCCTTAGTTGAAAATACATCTTTTGCGGTAAACAATAAAATATTTTATTTAAAAATACTTTTTTTTCTGGGTAAAGATACATAATTTTAGTTTAAAATTCATTTCTTTAGTTAGCAATTTAAGTTCTTTGTTGAAAATTCGATTAAAAATTTATTTTTTCTAGTTGATGTTTTTTGATAATAATATAAATATTTGGTTGAAAATTTTTCCTATTTACTTAAAAGTTTAATATTCAGTTGACAATTCACTTTCGTAGTATGCAAATTCAACCATTTGGATTAAAATTCAACGAGTAGGTTTCTAATTCAAAAATTTTGAAGAAAAATAAATTATTCTATTAAAAATTGATTATTATCTTCATAATTAATTTTCTCTTTAAAAAATAATTTTTTCAACTAAAAATTTAGTCATTATATTTTTAATCCAAACCGGATCTTTTTTAGTTAAAAACTCAACTACTTGGTTAAAGGTTCATGTATTTCGTTGAAAATTCGTTTTTTTTATCAAAAATGAATCGAATTCAAAAATTCAAATTCAAAAAGAATTCTAAGAATTTAAAAAAATTTGACAATCGATTGATAATTGTAATCCTCGAGTCTTAAATTCTAGGCCTTTTCCTACTAAACCATTTTTTTTTTAAAATAATTTATTAAGATTCTCAGGATTAAATTTTATGGTTTTCAAGCATTTATTTAAATTGGCGATGATCGAAGGCCGGGGTTAAGACAGCAGAAACTTTTACGATTGTTTGCAGAAATTGGATAATTTTGTGATACACGATAAAAGAAAGGAGTTATGGTCAGTTTTTACCTTCTGGCGAAATATTCTCTTTGCAACACTGTATCGATCTTTATAATTTGTATTGATTATGTAGTTGATCTTTTAAGAAAAAATATGAATTTCCGGCCTAAGAAATAAATTTTCCACCAAAAATATTAATTTTTAACCAAAAAATAAGAATTGCTGAAAATAAAAGCAAGAATCTAACAACCATATTTGGACAATCAGCATAAAATGTTCCTATTAAAATTTAAAAAAAAAAAGATAAAAAATTTTCTAAAAAAGAAAAGAATTTCTTTTTTATTTCATTGATCTATTTTATGTTTATTATTATCAAATCGCAAAAAAAAATTTCATTATTATTATAAAAAATTCTATTGAAAAATATTCTAGCAAGCAGGAACAGCAACGAAACCACCGTCATTTTTATTATTATAGTTGTTAAAACTCAATAAAAAAATATTTCTACAACATAATTAACAATGTTTCGGCGCTCATACAGCACTCTTATCAAGGCAAACAAAAAAAAACTAAAAATTAAAAATATTCTAGTAGACAGGAACAGCAACGAAACCACGATTCCTGACGATGCTTCCTGACATCCGAGAATCAAATAAAATTCTGGGGTGTCAGGAAGAAAGCATCGTGGTTTCGTTGCTGTTCCTGCCTGCTAGAATATTTTTTAAATAATATTTTTCATAATAATAATTAAATGTTTTTTTGCGATTTAATAATAATAAACATAAAATAGATCAAAGAAATAAAGAAGAAATTATTTTCTTTTTTAGGGAAATTTTTATCCTTTTTCAAATTTTAATAGGAACATTTTATGGTCGCCTAAATTTGGTCATTAAACGGAATTTTAAATTTGATTTTAATTTCATATAAATTTTATTAATTTTAATAAATAACTTTTTTAATTTTTAATTTTATTTGAAAAATATTCTAGCAGGCAGGAGCAGCAACGAAACCACGATGCTCTCTTCCTGACACCCCAGAATTTTATTTGATTCTCGGATGTCAGGAAGCATCTTTAGGAATCGTGGTTTCTTTGCTGCTCCTGCCTACTAGAATATTTTTTTTTGTTTGTTTGCCTTGAAAAGGGTGCTGTATGAGCGCCGAAACATTATTGATTATTTTGTAGAAATATTTTTGTATTGCGATTTGATAACAATAATAATAAAAAAGACAGTTGTTTCGTTGCTGTTCCTGCCTGCTAGAATATTTTTTAAATAAAATTTTTCATAATAAAAATTAAATGTTTTTTTTTGCGATTTATTTGTTTGAAAATTTAAATATTTGTTTAACATTCTTTTTTTGATGAAAATTGATCTTCTTGGTTAAAAAGTTCATATATTTTGTTTAAAAATCGTCTCTTTTAATTTTAAATGTTCAAATTATATGGTTCAAAATTCAACTATTTGTTTCAAAGCGCAACCACTTTTTGGAAAATTTAATTATCTTGCTAAATCTTAGTGTTTTTTGTTGCTGAGAAATACTTTTTTTAATTGTAAATTTAATTGTTTCATTTAAGGTTTAAACTTATTATTTTTTACTTGAATTTTCAACCTATGAAGTTGAAGTTTTAAATAAATAGTTAAGTTTTTAAGTAAAAAATAATAATTTTGTTGTTTTAATAAATTTGTTTGTTGTTTAAAATTTACCTATTTTGATAACAATTAAATTTTTTGTTTCAAAAACAAAATTTAAAAAAAATTAATTTACTCATTGAAAATTAATTTTCTTGGTTGAAAAATCATATATTTGTTAAATAGTACATTACATATCGAGTGACGAATGGCTTCGCTCGGGCAGCAAACTTCACACTCGTCAGAAATCACCGCCATTCGTCACTCGATATGTACGCTATTTTTCATAAAAAGCGCATCGAAAATTCGGCTTCGATGCCTCTT
>JAAAKG020120791.1:0-15077 GCA_010014905.2 Druon quercuslanigerum
TTTGACATATATATATATATATATATATATATATATATATATATATATATATATACAGTACAGGTCAATGATGGTCATGATGGTTGATTAAGTCCTCTTAATTTTAAGTATATCAGAGCTAAAACTTTTTCCCTTTGAAGGATTAAATTATTTTAAAATTCTGTAGAAAATGAGCCTAGGTTGGAGCCTATTTGTCTATTTTTGAAGTAGATATTGCAAGAATATTGTACAGTTCAATGTTTTTTTAAATTTTCAATAATTTCCTTCACATTGAATGTTTTTTATTGTTCTTGGGCTCATTTTGAAGCTATTTTTTCACAGTATCGTACCAGGTTCTGAGTATAAATCATGAAAATTGCCTTATCAAATTGCAAGGACATCGAGTTGTAACAAAAAGTTGGAAAATAGCAACATTCTTTGTAGCAAGCAAAATCTTTTTGTAGAATATAAGAAATATATAATCATGAAGTTTCTATGAAATTTCCAAATTTCCTTAAAATATATATTTATTTCATTTTTATTCTGATTTGCCTACAGATAACAGGTTAATATTTATTATTAAGGAAGTTATTGAAAATTTAAGAAAACATTAAAATATACACTATTCTTGCAATATCTATTTAAAAAATAAACAAATAGGCTTCATCCTGGGCTCATTTTCTACAGAATTTTAAAATAATTTAATCCTTTAAAGAGAAAAAGTTTTAGCTCTGATATACTTAAAATTAAGAGAACTTAATCAACCATCAAAAAAGCAGTGTATTCAAACTTTTGACCTGTACACACTTAATAACTTATAGCTAAAGTTTTTTTTATATAACGGTCAACCGTTATGAAAATTAATTAGAAAAATTAAAAATTATTCAACATGTATTTGCTGATTCAAAAATGTCGCGTGAAAATCAAACAGAAAATAAAAACAAAAAAATACTGCTAACATGAGCGTAACGAAACATTAGCACAAAATTTCCGGTAATTGATTATCCAATGCTTAATTTCCTTTCAAAATTTTATTTTCATTTAAAATTTTTCATTCACCAACAGAAAAATATTTTAAAATAACAATGAAATCCAATAGATCGCTTTCTATCGCAAAAGTAAATATTTTTAAATATTTAATATCTATTTAAAGAAAGTAGTTTTGCCAAAATTTGAAAGTTGATTTTTTAATTGAAAAAGAATAAAATTCCAGACATATGCCCAGGTACAACTTAAAAAGTTTGATCCACATTTTCAAAATATTTTAAAATACATATGTTTTTTTTTTTAATTTCTAACATAAACTGTACCTAAAAATACATTTTTTTGTAAAAAAGAATTTTTAAATTTTAAAACGAACAGAAGTTATTCACCGATTTTCATATTATTCTGTTTTACTTATTTTGTAACACTAGATAGTAAATATTGTCTTTTTTTAAATCGTTTTTGTTAGCTGGCTTTGAAAAAGCTATTAAGCGCCTGAGGACTTTTTACTCATTAAAATAACTTATGAAAAGATTCAAAGTTAAAGGATTCCAAAATAGGTGAAACATACAATTTGAAAATGTTCGTATTTGAATTAACCGATTATTCATTCCTCTATTTTCGAGGAAAATATAATATTTTGGAAGAGAAATGAAGACGAACATTAGAACAAACAATATTTTAATTTGAAATTGTTTCCTTAATATAAAATTAACAATGGTATAATTTCTAAATGCAATTATTAGAATGAAAAAGTACCAAAGATATTTGTTGAGAATCTTGCAAGAAATAAAATGAGCCCTACAAGATTAGGACTTCATAAGAATGACAACTTTTACCTATAAAGAGAAAAGGAAAACAAATAAAACTCCAAATGTTTATTGTTAAATAAACAATTTAAAAGTGAAATATTTTTTTTAAGTTCGCCTTCACTTTTGTTCCAAAATTAGTTACATCTAACAAACGAAATATTTTCCTCGATTTTATAAATAATTTTCAACAATGCTTATTTTGAAACTTCAGATAACTTTAGTGCATCCTTAAACGTTAATGATCAAATTAATGGATGTTTCAAAATTGAATATGTAAAAAGAATTATTTTTAAAGTAGCAGAAGCAGATCTCAACTTTTCCGGTACTTTCCATATAAGATAAGGGAGAAAATTGATTATCTGACTCACTGGCAATGTCGGAAAGTAATTGGTAAATATAATAGGTCGGTATTGAATTGTTCGATTCCAATAGCTATAAAATAGCAACGGTCACTGACTACGAACAATCAAACTTTCTCAGAGTCATACCGCCCCTTCCATTGAATTTCCTTCAGGTCTTCACTCTCTCGCTGCTGCAACCCCTTAAGATCGAGAAAGAGGAAGGAAATCAATCGTCTGGGAGGACCGATAACGGTAGCAGATTTATCCTTAGCCCTCCTCATTCTTCTTCCAATCCTTCTTCGTGAGATGTAAATATAGAGAGAGCTTTTACATTTTTCAAGGACAGTAAATAAGGATCTATCTACTCCGAACTTGTTACAAACAATTGGTTTCTAACGCAATCAAAATAATATTTTACATGGATTAGAGGCAGTACATAAATTAGGTACTATTTTTGGGGAGGGGGGGGGGGGTTAGATCTGCGTTTATCTGACCCCCACCCTTATGATTTAATGAGATTTGTTTCGACCCCTCCACTCATATTGCTAAAATTTTATAAATTTAGTTCAGAAAATAAAATGTATTAATAGCGGTAAGTATTCAGTTGTTTTTTGCAAAAGTAAAATTTAAAAATTTGTTCAGGACATAACATGTTTTGTTGCCTAGTCCCTAACACATCGTGTAGTCCGAAATTAAAAAGTGTGAATTGGAAAATAACTTTACATTCTAATAAAAATTTCCAGTTTTCCTAAATAACATTTTAAAAGTGTTAAAAGTGTAATTCAATATTTATTTAAACTACTATCTTAGGCTTTACATTCTTTCCCCCTTTTCTCGTTTTTCCCTCTAAATGCAAATTGAACTAATAGAATCTAATAAGAAAATTGAAATAATTTTATTTGAAAGTTCGTTCTTGTTTGTTGAAAAGTCGAGTATTAATTTCCTTGTTAAAAATTAATCTTCCTTAGATAAAATTGAAATATTTGGTTCAAATATAATTATTTTGAAGAAAATTTAACTATTTCATTGACAGTCATCTTTTTTGTTTGTAAATCCGTCTCTTTGGTTTGAAAATTCAAAAATTTGATTCATAATTTTTTCTTTCTTGACTAAAAAATTGTTGATCGAGGACAATTCAACTATTTTGTTAAAAATTTGTCCATTTAGTTTGAAAATTCATCTCTTTGTGTATAAATGAAATATTTTTGGTTCAAAATGCACCTTGATTGTTAAAAATTACGTAAGGCAGGATGGAGAAAGGACGCCAAAAACGTACGGTCCCTAAGAAGGAGTGGTACATGGTTCACAAATAAAAAAAAAAACTTACGTAATTTATGCACTGCCACTTATTAGGGTTTCATAGCCCCGGGCAGAAAACGTTTAGTTTCGGTTGTGTGTTCGTCCGTCCATCTGTCCGTCGTACTTTCTTGCTCGGATGAGTAGACCAAGTATAGGGTGGGATAGTATGGAATTTAGGGAGAGTAGGGGTGGGGAAGTAGGATAAAGTGGAGAAAGGGGAAGTCGGAAAAGGGGTCGCTCATGTCTAATGAAATTGTGTAAAGCCTTTAGTAGGAAGGGACGGCAATGTTGAAAAACTACAAGAAAAGTAGGAAAAAGTGTTACTTAAGTGAAGGGGTAGGGGGAGTCCCAAAATTGTCACAAGTTTGTTTTACTTAATACATAAACGACCTCAAAGGGGAAGTAAAGGAAGGAGGAGTAGGGGAGGGAAAAATAGGAGGGGAGTGTGGCGGGAATTGCGTATGAGGGGAAGTCGGCGAAATGATGGTAAGTAGGGGAGATAAATGAAGGGAGCGGGAGATTTGAAAGACCTAATTAACGTCGAAGTATTTCCATCGAATATAGTTTTCGATTGTTTGGTTTTTGTTAAATTATAATTTGATAGTGTGGGTCGTAGAGTTCAAGATGAAATATGCATAATTGGCTTGCATAAATTCGTAAGCCATCTCACCCCTCCCATCTCTCACCCTCTAATCCTTCAATATTTGGCCTTGAGGATTGAGATATGATTTTTTTATTCGTCCTTCCTTTGGGAAGTCGTTGAATCCTTCATCCCTTTCACTCTCAAAGCGCCCTTGCAAGCAAGCCTTCCATCAGTTACTTCTCTCCCTCCCGTTCTATTCACCCGTCTGGAAAAAGTCCTTCGAGAAGACTCGTAAACCAAATCATCGACGTAAATGTCGAACTCACTCTAAGGTTCGAAAATCTCGTTAAAGATCGGATTTAGACGTGTAGCAACAGGGGAAAATAAGATTTCTCATTTTAATACAGGTTTATCTCAAGATACGAGTATTCAATGCACGTTTTGATTTCAATTTAAGATACCTCGTTTTTTTTGGAAATAGCGTCGTTTACTCATACAATAAGGATGGATTAGTTATCAAAAGATGTTAATTTCACTAATTTTGTACAACGTTCTTCAAGTGAGAACTCTATACAGTTTGCTTTGCATTTTAATAAACACTTGAGTTTTAGACTTATCATACTGTTCGAGAATATAATGAGAAATTAAATGAGAAATTTATCCGAAAACTTAATTAATTGAGGATTTCAATAAGTTAAAGAAGTTTTCATGCTTGTCTTTGTGAGAAGGATTCAGCGACTTGTCATTTTGGATGAAAAAGAATACAAGATTTTAAACTGTTAGAGAACCTCAGTTTCTAAAACCAGTAGGCATTTTAAATTTTATTTACTAGACTCCACGATAAATATAAATGAACGATTTTTAACTTTCGTCTATTATCTGGACGAACTTGGTATTATTTGTGTATATTTATTATTGTTTTTATTGTAGTTATTACATTTTAGAAGAAAGCATAAGAACATAACAACTTTTCCATCTCAAAAGAACTCTGTTTCGATCTGGGATGATAAAATACTTAAAACTCTGCTTGATTGAGCTTTAGAATATTAAGATGTAATATCCCTGATGAAAATGTATTTTTATCAAAAAATGCAATAAATTACAATAATGTTAAATAGCTAATTTTTTAAAGAAGAATTATGAGATTAATCATCAAAAGCTCGTTATCTCTAGTAGAATTATTTTTCTCATTTTCCCATGGGTTTTCAAAAATCGTTAAAAATGGTAGAAAATTAGAAAAGTAATTCTAGAATTTAGGGAAATAATTTTAGATTAAATCAGAATTTTAACTCTTTTTTAACGTATAAGATTGAAATTTATCTACAACTTTCTTGGAAATGAAAAAGATCCCAGAATCCAACGATCAAGTTTGGATAACTCACTCTCAAATGTCTCCACAAAAGTTTAAAAAACAAAAATAAATAAAATTTAAAAAAAAGAACATAACCACCAAACCCCCTCCTTTCTTCTTTTATTCTGTTTTTTATCGCAATCAAAAACCATTTACGAAAATGTAGAATCAACAATTTGTTGCTATAATTTGGAGAATTAACGAAATTTTACACGTATTTACAAGTTTTTACATAAAATTACCATTTTCACATTATTGTACTTTATTTTATTATGTTTCAAAAATACATTTCTACCATTTAATTTCTAAAAACTAAAAAGTTTAAGTTTCAAAGCTTTAAGAAAAACTAAGCATCTACGCATTTGTCACTAAAAGTACACAAAAAACCAAATATGCCGATGAAAAAAATAGAAAATTCTTGTAATTTCTTTACGATATTACAAGTGCAATAAAATGCAACAATGTAGAACAAAGGTCACTACAAAGTAAAAAAAAGTACAATAAAACCGACCGAATAAAAGACAAAGTTTTACAATAATTTTTTTATTAATAATCTTGATTGTAATTTACTATATTCAGTTATGGTTTCCTACCAAATTTATAAACATTTTTTAACCTTCTTGCAAAAGTCTTTCCACTAGACTCGAGATTTAAAGAAAAACTGAAAATTTGAAAATTTGAATTGAGAAAAACGTGTGAAATGCTGATTTATATTGATCATAGTTTTCGAGTTATCTGCGTCAACTTTAATGAGTTTTTTTACTTGAACAGAACCAACTTTTATGAAGTTGCCTTTTAGGTTCAAGGTAATATACGAACCCCGGGTTTTTCATTTTCTGAAATTTGTATTTCACGTTACGCTCTAGTTAGAATACCTAATCAGATAATTACAAATTTAATACCAGAAAACCCCATGGTACAGACATTGGATTAGAAATTAGCGACTCTACTCACATGGGGAGAAGCGTTGAGATAATGCGTTCGGCCTCTTCCGGTGGCGGAGGAAACTCGGGGGCGGTAACTCCTGCAGACTCCTGCGGTTCAGGACAGTCTGGAACCGGACGTAGTGCTACTAACGCCATCTTTGCTTTTCGTCCATTCATACTCATATAACCGTCGTCCTCTGACTGATGCCCTGAAATAAATCAATTTTCAATTAATAAATAGATTCATGCAATATCAATATTTAGAATCTCACCCACAGTATGAGTTTCCTGCTTAAAATTCAAGTTAAAAAAAATTATAGGAAAAAGAATTTAAGAAGAGAGGGAAGAAAAACAGGTTTTGAGAAGTTTGAGAAAATTAAGGAGGAAAGAACAAATTGTGGGAAGTTTCGTTTATTCGAGGTTCGTGAGTGCGTGTTGGGATGTTTATTCGATTTTTTCGTGAAATTCCAGCTCACTCTTCAAAAACTTCTTCAGCGGAAGCAGTCATTCGAAAGAAGGACACAGAAAGCGGCGAGGAAATTTTACCCTTCTCGTAAAGATGAACGAATCAACGACCGCCCTTAGCGATTTATCTCGTCGGATGCATCTCTTTTACTTTACTAATGCAGTTGAAGCATTAGAGGAACAAAGGTTACTTTTATAGTTTGTAATTGGCGTGCTTTCCATTTAGACTGAGTGTCTTTTTCCGGGTCTGGAAAATGGAAGTTTTAAAAGAATTTTGCATTTTTCACTTGCGTAGATGAAAGGACTATTCAAAAATTAATGCGACTGAACTTCTTCGACAGCTCGAGAGGGGGGGGGGGGAATAACCCTCAACCAACAAAGTGAAACAAAGTCTCATGGACAACAAGTTGGGGTGTCTCCACACCTCAGTCGTTTTAAACACGTTACGAATGGTTTATGGTATAATATCGTCTCTAAGGTATTTAACAACAATATAAAATTATTTAAAGAACTTTTTCATTCATTCCCTGCTAAATTATAACGAGAAAATTCCATTACTTAGATTTTTTCAGTTTTAGGAAACACAAAGGCTATTTACACAGTCCCTAACGCATAATATATTTCATAAAGGATAATAAATTAATAAATAACTTCCTGCAGTTACGTAAATAATATTATATATTAAGCAAAAATGCAAGTAAATAAACACCAGCTTAAAAAACAGCTAACAAAAATACATTAAAACGTAAAAAAAATACGTATCATATATTCCAAATTACACAGTAAAAATTCGTATTATCGCTTTTTAAAACATCTGCAGCATAACTTAGTGACCCTTATATATTCTCACGTGCAGAAGAGGTTGTTCGATGGTTAAAAATATTATTATAAAATTATATTTGTCATTAAAGAGACCAACATTCAAACCGGTTCCAAGTTTTGAAGGCTAACAAATTTGACTTCATTTTACCTTTCGGAGAATAGTTATTCAATCATTTTTGTTAAGGAAAAACTGGGTGACGATTAAATCGGGGAAAAAGTTACCGGTCATTTCCCGGTTCGCAAAAATTTTTCAAGGTCATTTTCAAATTCGAATTCTTAAAACTGAATGTTTTTATTTGAAGTAATCAAAACTGAACTGAGAATTAAAGCATTCTAAGTGGAACTTTTTGGAATTTTAAGCTTTCAAAATTAAACCTGAAAAAATTTATAATTCAGAAATTTTAAACTCAAACGCTCAATCATGCATACAAATAAAATGGAAACATTTACCTCTTTCCAATTAAACCACTTTAAGCATATTGCCATTAAACTTCAAAAATTGTAATTTTAAACTTTAATAAATTGAACAATTTAAACACTTCCGATTATAAAATATAATTCTATGCTAATGTATTTAAATTTCAAGGTCCCTTTTTCAATTGAGTATAAAATTAAAAGTTTTTCCATTTATTCAGAATGTAAAATTACTAAATTGTTATTAGTGTTAGAAGAAAAAATGGGCCTTTTTCAAATTCAGAAAAACATTTAGGAACCAAAATTTTCTCCCTTCCAACTGGATAAAAATCATAAAAAAATAAAAGTTTCTCTTCTGATTCCGAAAAAATGGAACATTGAAATTTCCTCCCTTCCAACTCAATGAAAATGTTAAAAATAGAAAATGATCCAATTCAAATTTAGAACCAGGATTGAAAATAAAAAGTTTTCCCCTTGAACTAATTAAAAATGCTAAAAAGAAAACATAGCATCTTTCAGTTCAGAAAAAATAACCAAAACTTCATCCCTTCCAACTCAATTAAAATGTTAAAAATAAAAAATTATCGTTCTTCCAAATTGTAAAATATTAAAATTCAAAATATTCTCCTTTACAGCTGAGTTTTGAACTGTTTAGTTGAGAATATTTGATGTGAAATTGCTCATTTTAATAAAAAGGTTCAAAAATTAATATTTTTGGCTGAAACAATATTTAAGTGTTTCATTTTGAATCTAATAATTTAAAACTTGAAAATATTTTACATGTTTTAATATTGGACGTTCTCATCAGTTTAACTACTAAAGCTTCCGAATTGAAACAGTTAATCTAGTAATATTTTAGTCATCTTCTGAAACTCACTGAAAGATTACTAAAATATTACTTGAGTTACCTGAAATTTCCGAAGGTGTAAATAGATATGTCGAAATGTTGGTCGGTCGAATACCGATTGACGGAAGGTGTAAAAGAGCCTTAAATCAGACATTGTTCAATTTTTAACACTCGAAATACAGTTTATTTAAAAAATAATTTATTTATTTATATTTACGTTTGCTCAAATTATAAGGAATTCTGTTTGGATAGAAAGTCCTCTCACTAGTAGGTCATTACCAAATTTGTATTATTCTTAATTAATAAGATGCGCTTTTCAGCCATTTTCGGGAAAAACGTCTTTCAAATAATCCACGCATATAAAATGGACAGATATATACGAGAGTCTTTTAACTTTCGGTTAAATCAGGCGACAGTGCTCTGAATATGTAACCGAAAAGTTTAGGCTCAATTTCTGTTGTATAGATTTTTTGCCAATATTTTTGATTAAAAATTTTGTATTCTAAATGGCTATTAAATTTACTTAAATGAAGCCAAAATTTTCCTTTTGAACCATTGTTTTCGCAAATGAAAATATTAAGGGTGTCAATCTTGATCAACTCCAAGAAAAGTTTTTTACAGAAAATTCTCATTTTTATTGATTTAATTCAACATTTATGTTTTAGTCATTATTATTTTTACATAAAATTAAAATAAAATACATAAAACACTTATATAATAATATAAAAAATGTTTCAGGAAGGAGTTGTATTGACCCTCAGTTGAAATAATAATTGGATATTGATGGTGAAAATTGGCTTTAGGGTCACAAAAAAATTGAAATCAATTTAACATTGAGTCTGTTTTGTCGTCTCAAGGCAGTAAAAGTTTTTTTGAAAATGTTCAGTGTTCTATTTAGTATTTTTTAAAACTGTTGAATGCTCTCATTCTCTTTTCTGTCAACCTGCTTTTTATGAATTTGTAAGAAATAAATCACTGATGAGGGCCCATAATCGAGGCCGAAACGTCTGATTCAATGGTAAATTGATTTCAATTTTTTTGTGACCCTAAAGCCAATTTTCACCATCAAAATCCAATTACTAATATAAAAAATATTCAAATTTGAGGTAATAGAAAAAAAAAATGATATAAGAATAGAATATAAAGAATAGATTTTCTTTTACATAATATTATTATATTGATACTTTTAAATTAGAGTAAGGGATCGTTCACATATTACGCAAGTATGTTTCTTTTGTTTATATCGTTGTGTCATTTTTTATTTAGCGGCAACTTTATTCTTATCTTTACTTAAACAAAGGAAAACAGCTTTACGTAATATGTGAACGATCCCTAACAAGGGAAGTTTTGAACAAACAAAATTGCTCGAAAAAATATTGTAAGCGGCGCGTGCGTAAACTTTTTATGGCTGGAGTGATGTTTGCAGAAGGATAGTTGGCTTCCTTGCGACTCACCTTCAACATCGTCTTCGGCTCGCCTTTAGTTCCGTCTACGACTCTACGTCCCGTCTACGTGTCATCGACTGCTCCTGCTAAAATCAGGCTTCTAGTCTGAAAACCCCCAGATTTGCGTGCATGCCACAACATAAATTACTCTTATACGGCTATTGTGAAGATTAACCATATAATGTGCCACTTTAGGGAACAAAGAAAGGTTTCAAAAAGCGACTGTCTCATTCCTATGTCGGAAAACTTTAATTCACTCTCATTTCCAGGTCTCGAAGAATTCCCGGGTTTCCCGGTTCAGAGGCCACCTTGAAAAAAGTTTAAATATTGAATAGAAGAATTAACTCAACTTGGCCCTGAAGCTGACACGTGTATACGCGAGTATTGAGTACTGCATCTTTTATTCATTCGCGTGGAGTGCAGACAGCGTCATCCTCATGTCTATGGACGCATTTAAGTCAAGTCAGAGGGATCGACCTCTTGGGGGCATCATCGTCTACTCGGATTCATTCAGGCTGTATGCAGCTTAGTGCGTTTTGCACCAGTTTTTATGTTGCACGAGTGGCGAAGTCTCGGAACACTTACAGATTATCTCTCTCGTAAAGCCTTGCAAGCAAGCATTTTCTCGCATCTAATTCCTATCTTCTAATTTCAATTTTAACTCTGTCTTCACAGTAAAGTGTAATTGAAGCAGGGGAGCTAAACGGTGCCAAGTATACTTTCTGACGAACTCAAGTTTTTCTCAAAAAATCATACATTCTCTCTTTTTTACACCTACTTCAGTGAAAAAAATTATAGTTTTCACATTTTTTATCCTAAAATTTAATATTTTAATTCATTCTAATATTTTTAAAATTCAAAGAATAGTGAAAAAAATATAAAAATAAAAAATTCTGTTAAATAGTCGTGTTACTTTTTTATGAAATAAATACAAGTTTGTATGTTTTTCATTTCAATTAGAACATTAGATTAATGCATGTGCATCTAGTACCATTTTTTCACACAACAGTTAACTAACTGATCCATCTACCAAAAAAAAACCACCGATTATTAAATTGTTCCTGTAGAAAGAGTTTTGTCCATGATGGCGGGGTTGAAAGTTCTTAGAGTTTAAAAAAAAAATTTCTACGAATTTTTAATAGGTACAGATTTTGATAACGAATAATCATATGAAACCATAGTCACAGTTTTTTGTAATACTAACAGAAATGGCGTTTCTCTTTGTTATATTTCGTTAATAGAACACTTATTAAAAATTTTTTCATCAAATTAGTTCTGTTCGAATGGAAGACACAGCACTATTTTTTGAAGTTGAAATTTTTTTATATTAGTCCTTCAGCCACATCAAAAGAGTTGGAAAATAGACAATTAACATAATTAAAAGTAATTATTTGTTTTGTTTTTAATATGGGAAAGTAAAGATAATTTTATTTGAATGAAACAAGATAAGTATCTAGAAGACATTCTTTTAAATTTTAAATACGTGCCCCATTAACCAAATCCGCAAAAATTAATCAACTTTGTCGACAATACAAAAAATGCTAAATTGATAAACAAGTATATTCTTTTAAATATGATTTTATATTTACATTATTACACCATTTTTAATTTACCAAATTTCAAAATGTTTAACCCTTCTGTGGTGGAGAAATTGGGTCCCAAATGCTCATTTGCAAGATGTTTCATTTTCACACTTTCCACTACTACGCCGCTACACTCAGAACGGACAAATTCCGTCTCACCCTTACTGAGTAGAGGGTCGCAGTGGTGCAAACGGAACATGTGGTAAATGAGTATTTGGGACCCAATTTCTCCTCGCTGAAGACCCCTGCTCTATTATATAATTATCACGGAAACTACATTTTCCCTGAAAAGGGTCCTTTTTTGTAAAATATGTGACCAATAAATGACAAAAAAGTTTAAAGTCTGAATCATTATTCTAATTTTCTTTTTCTATCAATGTTATTTTACAAAAAAAGACACAAATTTTGTACTAAAATGTAAATAATAAATTATCAAATTTTTTTTATCACACTATTTTATGATGTCATATCGACAGCATGAAAATTATTATTTGAAAAAAATATTTTTTTAGCTGACTTTTTTATGTTTCAGTAAAAATTTGGAACACAACACATTATAAAAAACTGCTAAGAGACTTATTTTTAAAGCAATAAAGTACAAATTAAGTATAAAAAATCGCCACCATTTTGTTTCTAAGCTTTTCAAATAATTTTCCGATTGATTCAGAAAGAAAACTATTAGTTTAAATAATACCACACTTTAAAGACTGTCAACTCTTTTCAATCTTTTTGATAGTTCGCCAACTATTTCGAAAAAATTTAATATTCAGAACTTTGGAATATTTGAACTCCTTTTCTATCAAAAAAATAACATATTTCTTCGGAGGTTTAGCTAAATTAAAATGGATACGCACTTACAAGTCTTTGTAAATTAAAATTGTAAATAAAGCTTTACTTTGTCAATTGCAATTTTTATTTTAAATTACAATTTTTATACTGTTATACTTTATTACGCTTGATTGTATTTAATTGTGAAAATACACTATCACCACGGCTTTTGGAATATAAATTTTATGAGCATTTCTAAAATTTAAAAAAAATTGAGACTTTTCTATTACTTTTGTCCTAGAAAGGTTAGAGATAGGATATATTTGAACTCTTTTTTAATGTTAGTTATCTTTCATCAGAACCTTTTTGAAATATAATCCCTATGAGCACTTAACAAATTTAAGAAAAGCTGTTATTTCAGTACTGATTTATTTCATACCCGGTACTTAGTGGAACTTTATTTGGAATCTTATTCAGAACACACTGGCACTTTTTTATCAGGAAATAAAAGCGACTAATTAATTATCCTAGATATCTCAAAACTCTAGGAGCTTATGTTTTTTTTTGGTGATAAAATTAAGGTGAGAAAAAAAGGAGGCTTGAAACTCTTGATTCTTAGGTCGATCGATACATTGAGGTTTTCACACGTTTAATTTTTTCTCTTGGTATACTTATATCCTGACAGCAAAAAAAAAGAAAAGAAAAAAAGTTTCTGACATCAACGAAGAGGTACGGGGTGATAAAATATTCCGAGAGTGGCTTGCGGCTTTAGACGAGAAAATAAAATTATATTGGAAACTCATAATTTTTTTAAATTTTTTTTATTTTTGGAGATGTAAACTTTTCCAAGTTTCGAACCGTACCTGCGAAACTTTAGGGTTCACCAGTTTTGCAATAGTCTGAAATTTATAATATTAAGATTTAAATTTTCAATCTCCTGAATCCAGGTTGCCCGCAAGATAGAAATTTCTAATTTTCCTGACTTTTCCTTGATATTTAGACGAATTTTCCTCTCGGGAAGTATTACAAAAGCGAATAAGGTATCAATAATGTGCCAAGCAAAAATAGTGAAACAAGAAACAAGAAAGGAAGGAAGGAAAGAAGAGCGAAAGGAAGGTGAAGTATGATCTACACGTTTTTCTCCTTCTTCCTATGGGATTTTATGGATGTAAGGACCGCCCATGGACGTAACGCGATGTCAGACTCGAATGGGTGTACGAAATTTTTTTCTTGGCTCCTTCCGTTGAATTTGTCGACTGCCTTTTTCCTTCTTCCAGGAAGAAGGAAAGAGACAAGAAAAAAGGAAAAAAAGAGAAAAAATTGGGGAAAAAGGGAATACCTAAGGAGGGGCTCTCGTCGTCTGGCGTGAGGCCGATACTAGGTTCCGTACTGCTACCGCAATCGCCAAGTCCGACGCCTCCGCCGCCACCTTCCCCCTCGGTTTCGTGCTCGTCGTATTCTGAGAGCACTTTGTCCAGCAGCTCAATCGATCGTTGCACATCGTCACCTCTGGAACAAACGTAAAATTCGATTCTATAGAGATAATGCGTTTATCAAGCCTATTTCATATTCTAAAGTCTAATTACTAATTAATTGCTTCAATACCTAACCTCATCCAATTTGTTAAACTTTCTTTCGGATTTGACTGGAAATAATGGGAAATTAGATGACCTACAAGTAACGTTGACACCCTTAGGAATCACTTAAAATTACTCAATACTATTATAAATTCCTTGAAATCTTTCAAAAAGCCAAAAAATATTTCACATATTTTGAAAATTTCAAATATTTTGCAATCTTTAGAAATCCATTAAAACTTTTTAAAGCATGTAACTTTTTAAAACGCTTGAAAGGAATTTTTTAAAATACCATAAAATCTTTAAAATGCATTGGAATCCTATCAAATTATTCAAATCCACTACAAATTTCTCTTTAAGGACACCTTATCCACGATTTTCAATCGCAATCTCAGCCCCCCCCCCCTCACCTGCTCATTTACCAATCCACCAGGAGTTAATTTCTGTATCCTCGTAAATAACTTTAATTACCAAGAACCTTTACCCACGCCTGACCTCATAGCTCATAGTCTATCATTTTCTATCCGAATGAGGACCCAAGAGTAGGTTTTCTGCGTGGGGTGAGATCGGTAATTGCAACGGTTCTGCACACGATTCAAGCTACACACGCTACCATTGATAAAGTTAAGAATTTTTTATTACTCATGATAGTTCCTGATGATAATCAACCTACGATCTTCATCTAATAAGTACTTGCGCAAAAATAGCGAGGCTGTGGTTTAGTTTCATTAAATTTGGTATTTTGTTATAATTTGTGATTTCAATAGATGCAAACAATTAAAGATTCATGTTATGAAAATAATAACTTTAAGGTGCATTCGATTTTAATATATGTAAGCATTGTAAGCGTTTCAAGTTTTAACGGAGTCAAAAGTAATATA
>JAAAKG020120802.1:0-15077 GCA_010014905.2 Druon quercuslanigerum
ACTAATTTCGGGAAACATCTGTAAAAAATACTTAGAAATTTAAAGCTAATTAAAAAAAAAACATTAAAGTGTCGAAAAACATTATTCAGTTTCTCTGAACGTTGTTTTCATGTTTGATAATATCCTGTTATATGTGGTTTTGAATTGTAGAGAAGAAAAATTTAATTTACATCGTGACTTAACTAAAATATCAAAAAACAAATTTTTAATAATACAGTGTTTTTATTTAACAATTAATTCTTCAAAAAATGCCAGGTTTTCCAATGAGGTCCCCCATATCTCCTGTTTCTTCCAACTCTTGGTAATACTAAGCAACACAATTTTAGGTGTAGTAAAAATTTTTAACAGCATTGAGGATTCTATCCAGTTCACTTGCGAAATTGAAAATGATAATTCTTTAAATTATCTAGATTTTATTATTGTAAAAACGCTTAAAGGCGATTTGCTAACTAATTTGTAAAAAATCCGTCATGGCCTAAACATTATTTAATTAATGATCCTCACGATTTGCTCAGTAAAAAAAATTGTTTAATTAAAGGCTTAGTAGATCGGTGTATACAATTAAATAATGTAAAATTTAGAAAAGAAAATTTATATAATTTAAAAGTTACCTTATTGCAGAATAATGATCCATTTCCGTTAATAGAAAGCGTTATGGAAGAAATAATTCATGACATTTACAATGGCATACAGAAAAATAATTTGTTTAAAAAAACAGATTCAAAAGTTATCTTGCCTTATGTTTAAAGCCTTTTTAAAATACTATGGCGTTTTTAAACAAATTGACGTAAACGTTAATTTTAAAAATTAACACACTCTGAATAATTTCGTTTTGAATAAAAAAGATACCAAAAAGATTGAAAATCGGTAATCTAAACCAATATATAATAATCTAGACCAATAGTAATAATTTTTAGAAGAAAAAACGAATTTTCGAAAAAAATTATTTAAATAAATTCCATTTGTTTATATAAATAAAAATTATTAACCGATGATAATAAATATTCCAATAGACCAATATTGATAATTTTAGGTGAAAAAGACGAGAATTTAGTGTTCAAAAATTCGATTTCATGAAGAATTGACATTTTTGGTTTAAAACAAAAATTTGCCATGTATTTTTGGACCACCCTAATGTACAATAGGGTGGACCAAAAAACAGCTTTTAGAGCTACAGGGCAAGTCACCCACCAAAAATTTTCCATTTCCGGAGGAAATAATTCCCTCCATTTTTAATAAAAACTATAAAAACTTCTAAAAACTCATGGAATTTTTACCAATTTTTTATTTTGATTTCAGCAATGTCAGAATTTCAGTAAGAGAACAAAATATGCATGTACTAAACGGTGAATTACTAAACCTATTCTTATTTTAAAAATGTACTTAAATTCCAATCCATCTTCTGACTGAAGTATAAAATATTGACCAGATGTACCATAGCATTATACATTAAACTTAATATTGAAAATTATAAATAAAAAATAAAATTTAATTCACAATTTCTGTGATTCAATGTAAATTTGACCTGTTCATTATTGTCCATTTAGTATCATCTGTAGCATCAATGTCAATGTCAGTTCAGTGTCTTGTTTTGCCATCGCACTAATAATTGTTTATAATTTTGTTCCTTTAACATTGTAATTCAACTGATTTGGGACCTCTAAAAAAATTAAAGGCTCCAATTTTGAAAATAACTTATATGTTTTCGACATCAGCGTTAAATCTTTACTATATCGAAATTTGTTATGTTTAAAGGATTTTGACTCTAAAATGTATTCTTTTTGACTCTACGTAATTAGGGTAATTAGGGTAATTACGCAATTTTTTGTTCTTACCTCACTAAGAAAAAAAAATAATGCATGCCACTGAACAGGTTATTTGTATTTTAGTTTAAATATATTATGAAAATACTAATTATTTTCGCATTCAGAGCGTTACATGAACAGCATTTTGTTGTTCAATTAAAAATGAGCTGTTTCGCAAATAAATATTATTGGTAACAGGGTGATGTGGGATCAATAAAGGAACGTTATCTTACGAAAGAAAAAACATTATTTGTTATGAAAACAGGTTAATACTTTTAAAACATAATTACTCTGATAATAATAGTTTTCATAATTTACCTTTTTCTTGCTTCTGCTTCTTGTCATTTTTTTAATGGTTAAATTTTAATAAATATTTTTTATTTTGGTTAATAAAGTAGTTAAGCATTTGAAAATTCGTCTATCTGGTTGAAAACTTAACTATCTTCTTGACCATTGTTTTTTTTTTCGTTTAAGAATTAATTTCTTTAACCAACAATGTAAATATTTCATTTTGGGTTGAAAATTGATCTTTTCTAGTACAAAAGTTCTATATTTTGTTAAAAATTCGTCTTTTTGGTAGAAAATTAGTCTTCATGATTAAACATTCATCCTTCTTCGCCTGAACAAGCAACTATATGGTTAAAAATTATTCTTTTTCGGTTAAGGATTCAAAAATTTCGTTAAAGATTCTTTCTTTTTGGTTTGAATTAAACTGTTTTTGATTTTATATTAACAACATTTTTCAGCAATGTATCAGCAATTGGGTTGAAAATTAACTTTTTTGTTGAAACTTTATATTTTTGGTGAAAATTCGTCTTCTTGGGTAGAAAATTATTCTTATTTGACGAAAAATTCTCCTTTTGGTTGAGGATTCAACTATTTTATTACAAATTCGTACTTTCTTGTTGAACTAAACTCGTTGATTTAACATTTTGATTTTTGTTCAAAAGTAATTTTTTAAGTTGAAAATCTGCTATACTCTAACGATATGACAAAAAAGGTATTCGAAAAATAAATAACAATTGATTGCGAGTGTTTTTACTTCAAATATTACACCTACATAATTAAATATTAATATTAAATATAATAAATATCAAATATTTAAAAAAATTAATATTAAATATTAATTAATAATTAAATATTACACGTACATCTATACCTGTATCTATCGCCTAGCAGTCGGAACTCTTTTAACTATTGCGCTAAACCAAGTTGAAATTCGATGAAAAAGCCATCCTAATAATATACAGCTTAAAAAAGGTAAAATAAAAAATTTTAAAATCTCTTTTTCAAATTAAATAATTACTATTATATCATATTATCTAAATGTAAAATATGCAAACTGTTAGGAGGAATATCAATAAAATTATTTTTAACTCAATTATTTTAATCGACTGAAATGTTTCTCCATGTAATATTTTTTATTCTATCCCATTGTTGACTACTTACACAACTTTTTATGATGACAGAAAATTAAATTTTTTTTTAAAACAATTTTTTATTTTATTTATTTTTAATTTTTTATTGAGGTTTTTTATGGGTGTTTGAGACTATTTTACAACGTTTAAGATTGATGTTAAATGTAATTTTTAATGAACATTTGCAATTTTTGATAAACTCTACTCATAAAAATATTATTTCTGCATACTGTAAACGTGAAAAACCTTAAAATTAATATTTTAGGACTTTTCTGATGGGGCAAGATTAGGTTCAGATAGATTTTCCATACCTTTAGGAAGCATGGAATTCTTCACCAGAACCTGACAGGGTAGCCATCAGTTTTTTCTAAACTAGATGTTCTGATAGGGGCCCGAAACATTTTTTTGTAGATTAGATATTCTGATGGGGGTCCGACCAGTTTTTTCTAGACTACATACACGGATAGGGGCCCCGAATAGTTTTTCCTAGACTAGATATTCTGATAGGGGCCCCATCAGAACCCAACTTCAAATAAGGAATGATAGGGAAATTACTGCACGGGTTCTCTTTAGTTGTAAATTCTAATATTTGGATAAAATAATCTTTTTTCACAGACTTTTTTTGTTAAAGATTTAAATATTTTCTAAAGAATTTGTCTTTTTGTCTTAAAAATTCAACCGGTTGGATAAAAGTGTAACATTTTGTTAAAAATTCGTCTGTTTTACTTAAAAGTTCAACCATTTGTTTTTTAATGCAACTTTTTGGTTGAAATATTTTTCATGTTAAAAATGTATTTACGTGGTTGAAAATTCTTTTTTTTTTGTGTACAAAATTAATTTTTTTCGGAAAATATCTCTTTTTTTGAGGATTCAACTGTTTTGTTAAAAAATCATTTTTTTCATTGAATTAAAACGGTTGAAAATTTATTTTCATTAAAAATAAATTTCTTTAGCTGAAAATTGAACTATTTCATTGTAGGTTGAACACTCATTTGTTATAGTTGAAAATTCAACTATGTGGTTCAAAATTCATGTATTTGGCTGAAAATTCGTCTTTTGGTAGCTTTTTGGTGAAAAATTCATCTGTGTAACTAGAAATTCAGATATTTTGTTAAAAATTTAACTATTTTCTTGCAAGTCTAAATAATTTGTTTAAAATTCAACTGTTTTGTTAAAGATATCTTTTTTGTTAAAAGTTTAATTGTTTTGTTCAAAATTTTTCCTTTTGGATCAAAAATTCATCTTATTTTTTTTAGCTGAGATGCGTGTTATATTTCAAAAATATTGATGCATTTGGATTTTTAGTAAAAAATGTGAATAATTAGTTATTTAGAAACAAAATTACTATTATTTAATTTTCAATTTTCAGAAGTACTATTTTTTCAGAATTTCCAGATTTATCAAACATCTTATATTTGTGTTAATATTTAATTTTCAGTAAGTGAGAATAGAAACTTTAAAAAATTGCTTATTACGTTATGGACAAATTATAGAAAAAAGTTATTTTTCGGAATTGGCAGTATTTAGATCATTGAAATCCGAAGTGTTGGTAGAAAATATGAGAGAAAAAAATCATTTTTAACTATGACTAAGTGAAAATAGATACTATTTGGCAACTATTTAAAAATTTTAATCCAATTTACAGTTTGGATATTCTTCAACGAATAGACTCAATTTTTGTTTACTAAATCAAACTAAGGAATATCCTTTTGATGACCTCTTCCTATAACACATTGCAAATTTACAAGAATTAATAATAATTGAAAAAATTGTATAAAAAATTTAGAGTTTAGCTATTTTTCAACGAATAAGCTGAAATTTGTTACAAAATCAAGTAAGAATATCTGCGACGACTTTTCGCTATGATACTTTTCAAATTGACATCAAAAATGTTTAATAAATAAAACAATAATTATAAAAAAGTTCGAATTGTGAATTTGTTTATGAAAGTTGTTTAAATGATCACAAAAGATACAAACAACTAGTCTTCAATAATTTCTTTATAACAAAAAAAGAATTTGTGTTATTTTTATCTTCCACTGAAAATATTTATAGATAATTTTAGCAAAGATATAACATCTAGTTTGATAAATCTCAAAATAATTGAAAAAGTGTACTTCTGAGAAAGGTAAATTTTATTGTTAAATAAAAAAATAACAAAACGTTTATATTGAATAAATAGTGAAGGCTAAAAATCGATTTGTCCACAGAAACCTTTTTTGTCCCAGTGTCGGATAGGTCGGTCAAAAATACTTATTTCCTTCACTTATATAATTTCCGAATTACGTCAGTATTATTTATAAACAAGTGAAATTAAATTTTATATTTCAGGATTTATGAGTTCAGGGGATTCGCTATTACCTGGAAATCTTGGTCTTAAGGATCAAGTGATAGCTTTAAGATGGATAAAAAATAACATAGCATCCTTTGGTGGAGATCCTGATTGTGTGACAATTAGTGGATACAGTGTTGGTGGTTGGAGTGTTTCCTTACATTTAGTTTCTCCAATGTCACAAGGTTTATTTCACAGAGCAATTTCTATGAGTGGTAGTGCTTATTACCAAAAACCTCTTCCAAAAGATCAAAAAAATTTGGCCACCAAACAAGCTGAAATTTTGGGTTGCCCGACTGATACTGTTGGCAATATGTTGATCTGCTTGAACACAAAAACTACTGAAGATTTTGCAAACACTTTGAGTCAATTTTTCGTAAGTATGAATGATAATTTTACTATTAAATATATATTTATTAAAAGGGCCAATTTAAAAAATACTGTTTGCAAGTTTTCTAATTATGAACGCTATTTTTAAATGATTTTTTAAAAATAAAAATGTTTATGAATCTTTCTGATCTCATGCAGCAGATTGTAATATTTCATTAGAAACAACCTCCCACCTTCTACATTGTTATGTCAAAATTTGGTTTATTTTTTCCAATATATAATACAAAATTTATGAGTAGACACGAATGTCTTTTAAATTTCATTTCAAAATCTGTTTAGACGCTGTAACAAATTATTATTCCTTGCAAGAGGTCTTTGTTATTTTATTTCGTCTTTGGAACTGATGAAGTGAATTTTTTTATATATAGTAATCCATTCAGTTTAAGAAAATTGAAAATAGTAAAGTTTAAAAGCTAATTATTTTAATTAAAGTTTTATTTAACAGCACTTAAATTTACAATGTTCAAGTTTGAACAATTTTATTTTAAAAAGAATGTTGAACACAATTAATTTTCAATGTTTATATTTTTAAAATTTTTTGTATATAAAACTGCTCACTTTTGTATGTATTTTGTTTGAAATGGTTGGTTTGAATTTAAAAAGTGATCAATTGGAAATTGTACTATATGTAACCAATTTGAAATTGTTCAATTTTCAGCTCTACAATTCAAAATGTACCTTTTTTGAAAAGGCCTAATATGTAAAATTATTCAATTTTTAATGTAAAGTGGTACACTAAAAAAATTTATTTTAAAAATTTGTTTGAAACTCCATACTTCAATTCAAAAATTCTTGAAGTCTTTCCATTTTAAAATTAAAAAATGAAATACTAAAAATGCTCAACTTTTCAATTTTTGTATAGTTTTCAGTTTTAAAATTTATAATATTGTTTAATTTTTAATAATAGTAATAAGATTAAGACCCATCTAATTTAGAAACATTCGGTTTTAATTCTTATTTGTGAAATCGTTTCAATTCATGTTTAATCCATTAAGTCCTGACTGGACACATTTTTAAGATTTTTCAACGGCCCTATTAACTATGAAATTGGTCATAGAAAAATTCAACAATACCTATTTAAAATGAAAAATTGTCTGATCCTTCTATTTCTGCAATTAGAATTACAAAAAAATGCATATTTAAAAATATATATTCCTTTATTTAAAAAGAACACGAATTGTCGAATAAAAAAATTTGTAATATGTAATTTTAAGATCGAAATAGTCGGTAGATTTTTTTAATTTGTGCATTAAAAGTGTCCATGGACTCTGGCCTTCAAAATCTAGTAGTTAAATTTTTTCAAATTAAACATGGCGACATCCAATATGGCGGCTTAAATTCATTTTTTTTTATTTTAACGATACTTTTTCCTGCACTAATAATTTTTATTCAATTTTAATACAAATTAGTGCAAGATGGTTTTTTTTTGGTCGCTGATTGAGAATCTGCTATCAGATTTTCCAAATTCAAGATGGCGGATCCAATATGGTGGCCAAAAATTAAAAAAAATTGTTCAATTTTGATGAAAATTCATATAAGGTTTTTTTTGGGTCGCTGATTGCGAATCTGCTATCAGATTTTCAAAATTCAATATGGCGGATCCAATATGACCTCTCAAAATTTCAAGAAAATATTCAATTTTCATGAAAATTCGTATAAAGGGATGGTTTTACGGGTCGCTGATTACGAATCTCTTATCAGATTTTCAAACTTCAAGATGGTGGATCTAATATGGCTGTCAAAAATGTCAAAAAATTGGAACAATTTTTTGAAAATATGAATTGGGAGGTTATGAGTCTACTTTTTTAGCCGCCATATACTATATGTCGTTGCCCGGATTTCACCACGAGGAGGTGAACGCAATAAACAAAGCCTCTTCTTTTTTTCTTAATTTTTCCAAATTAAAATTTTTTTTTTATAAGAAAACCTTTTACAATCAATAATCCAAAAACTGAGCATAAGATTCTAACTTATTGATTCAGATTTTCAAAATTCAAGTTTTCAGATTCAGTATGGCCTCCCAAAATTTCGAAAGTTGTTCTATTTTTGTAAAAAATTTTATCGAGGGGTTTTTTGGATTGCTGAGTACGAATATGTTATTAGCTTTTTTAAATTCAAGATGGCGGATCCAATATGGCTGCCAAAAATGACAAAAAATGGTTCATTTTTCATGAAAAATCGTATAAGAGGATTTTACGGATCGCTGATTACGATTATGTCATCAGATGTTTAAAATTCAAGACAGTGGATCCAATATGGCTGCCAAAATTTTCAAAAAATTGTTCAATTTTCATGAAATTATGAATTGGGAGATTATGGGTCGTGTTCCTTAACCGAAATATATTATGTGTCTTTGCCCGGCTTTTACCACGAGGAGTTAAACGCAATAAAGAAGGCCTCTTCTTTTTTTTAATTTATTCAAATTTTTCAATTTTTTTATTTTTTAATATTTTTTTTATAATGAAACCTTTTATAATCAAGAATCTAAAAATTTAGTATTAGATTCTAACTTATTTATGATAAATTGAAAAGCAGGGTGTGTGCATGAATATACATCGAACATCTTATAGATTTTCTGCGACCTTGAACCACATTTTTTAAAATTTGAAAATTTTTGTTTTGATTCTACTGTTATAGTTTCATGTACTTCACTTATTTTATCCATTTAATTGTTAGGCTTTAAAATGAATGTTTTAGCTGCTTAGGAATCTTGTTTTTTTTTATTTGAATATCTTCATGAAAATTGAACTTTTTTAAATGTTTGGCAGCTATATTGTATCTGGCATATTAAATTTTGAAAATATAAATACAGATTCGTAATCAGCAACCCAAAAAATTCACCTATACGAATTTACATAAAAATTGAACCATTTTTTGACATTTTTGGTAGCCATATTGGATCTGTCACCTTGAATTTTGAAAGCGGGATAGCATATTCACAATCAGCGACCCAAAAAACCATATTGCACTAATTTTTAATAAAATGGAAAAAAAATTGTTAGTGCAGAAAAAAGTACCGAAAAAATAAAAAAATTTGAATTTAGGCCACCATATTGGATGCCGCCATGTTTAATTTGAAAAAACCAACTACTACATTTTGAAGGCTAGAGTGCATGGACACTTTTAATGCATAAATAAAAAACATCTACCGATCATTTCGATCCTAAAATTACATATTAAAAATTTTTTTTATTCGAAAATTCGTGTTTTTTGGAAAATAAACAAATATATATTTTCAAACATGCATTTTTTTAAAAATTCTAACTGCAGAAATAGAAATATCAGACAATTTTTCGTCGGGAATAGGTATTTTTGATTTTTTCTATGAACGATTTCATAGTTAATAGAGCCGTTGAAAAAAATCTTAAAAATGTGCCCAGTCAGGACTTAATGGGTTAAGTTCAGAATTTTTCGAAAATGTATGTCCTAGAATTTAATTTATTTACTACAATTTTGAACTTTCAAAATTCAAACTATCAGTTTCGGCTTCTTATATATCTACATTATTTAATTATCAATGCTACAATTTAAAGTTTTCAATTCTCAAGTTTTTTTACGTTTTCTTTTTAAAGTTTAATGTCTCAAAGCTGGAACTTTTTAATTATAACCTGTACAATTTAAAAAAGCATTACGTATAAAAGTATTAAAAATATCTTTTTTCTCAGTGTGATGAAAAATAACATCCTAAACATAATTTATTTAATTTTTTTAAAAATAGAATTCATATTGTATTTATTGCAGGAATGGCATGGTGATCCAATTTTGGTTTGGACTCCAGTAATCGAACCAGAAGTGAATGGCGTTGAAAGATTCCTTCCTGATGATCCAGTAAAATTGTTAAAAGAAGGAAATTTTGCAGAAGTTCCTTACATGACTGGGTTTAACAAAGACGAATTTGGCAGTGTTGTCTTATGTAAGATTTCATAATTCGTGTTTAAATCTTATTTTTTTATGTGCTTTGCTCTTTGGCCCTTCTTAGAAATTTATACAATACTGAGGTCTTGGACTTATAATAACTATTTTGCTACTATTTGAAAAAAACACTAATTTTATTATTTTCTCAAATTACTTGCTAATGCAACTATTTCTTTTCTTTGCTTTTAAACATATTCAAACTTCTTCGCTAGATAGACTTAAAAAAATTTTAAAACATTTCGAGGAATCTCTAAAAATTTCATGAGATTTCAAAGAATTAAACAGGTTTCAAAGGGGTTTAAAGAATTTAAAAGGAGTTTTATAGGGTTTCAAATCTTTATGATCATTTTGAAACATTCTAAGGGAATTCAGAGATTTTAAGAGATTTCATGAAATTTCGTTTGATTTCCAGTGTTTAAAATTTTTTGAAGAATTTTTAAGAGATATTACAAATTTTTAAAAAACTTTCGATATTTCATAGCATTTAAAGGAATTTGTAGACATTTTGTTAGACCTACGAAATTTTTAAGAATTTCTAAGAATTTTGAAGATTCGAAAATATTTCAATGGATTTCAAAGGTTTTGAAAGATTTTAGGGTATCTGAAATTTTAAGAGAGTTGCAAAATTTTAAGGTATTTTAAAACGGTATTTACCACGGTCTTAGCTAGGGAGGCTGACGGATGGCAGAGTGGGTGAGGAATGGGTGAGCATTAGGTGTGCGGTGAATTAAACTGCCACACTAATAACTTTTTGGGGTTATGGCGGATTTAAAATTAATTTCAAAGCTTTAAGGGTATTTAAAAATAATTTAAAGGATCTCATGCGATTTTATGAAAGATATAGAATATATTGTATATTGGATTAAAAAAAGTTAATTCTTTAATTTAAAATTTGAAAAACTACATGGCTTTATTTTGTACGTATTTTCAAAATGTATGCTATTATTGACACCCTCTTGAATTTGTCGAATGAGTTTGAGGCCAAGGGCAGGGTCACATTAAAAAAAATTTAATTCGGAGAGGGTCGAAAAGTTGTAGGTCGGTACGCGGATTTCCCACAAAAAGTTACAGATAGAAAATATATAATTTATGTTCCCGCATCCGCGTTAAAGTTCCAAATAAGCAATAATAGCGATTTTTTCTTATTTTTATACAAAATAATTTTTTAATACATAAAAACGTTTCTGAAAATTATTAAGTTGGAAAAAATCATGCTTTTATATGATTTAACTATACTTTTTATTGGCAATGACTTTTTTTATTAATGGGAAGAATTCTAAAAAGTTAATGCTACTACTTCCAGAGGATAATTATATGTGCAATTTCTAACTTTTGTAAGTCTTTCTACCAATATAAAATATTTCTAATCAGAAAATTATTATTTAATTAAGTAACAACATAATCCGCCCCTCCCCTTTTCGACTTCACCCTTTGCGGCATGGTGGGGATACCGTATTTCCACCTTTTTTCATATCATTTTTTGCGATTTCAGAGTAGTTTTTATTGGATTTTACACAGTTTTTTTTTTAATTTCATGCTCGCAGGATGATAGAAAATTAAAATTTACGTGCAAAGGGTCTAAAATTTTGTAATAATTTGCTAATACTTAGGGATCGTTCATATATTACGTAAGGCTGTTTTCTTTGTTTAAATAAAGATGAGAATAAAGTTGCAATTAAATAAAAAATGACACAACGATATAAACAAAAGAAAACATCCTTACGTAATATGTGAACGATCCCTTATAAACAAAGCTGAAAAAATCCTTTTTTGTTAAAAAAAATTCATTATTGAAAAAACTTTCCATTATATCCTTATGAAAATGGGTACATAAGGGTTTTTGGGATCGCTGACTACGAATATGGACTCAGATTTAAAAAATTCAAAATGGCTGATCCAATATGGCGCCTGAAACTTGGAATATTGTTGCATTTTTTCCTGAAAATTGGTATACAGAGGTTTTCGGGGTCGCTGATCACGAATCTGAAATCAGACTTTGAAAATCCAAAATGACAAATCTAGTATGGCGGCAAAAATAAAAAAGTTTTCTGAATTAAAAAAAAATTAGTGTACAAGGATTTTTTGAGCCACTGATCATGAATCTGAATTTAGATTTTGAAAATTCAGAAAATTGGTACTAATATGGTGACCTGTAACCTCAAATAAGCAATTTCATAATTGCATAACAGTTGCAGTTGATTCAATTTCAATTTTTTAAATACTTTTTACCTTTTATAATTTTTTTTAATTTTTTTCTTTTATATATTTCATTTTTTATTTTTTGTCTTTTATAATATTTTAAAAATTTGTTTGAATTTATAATTTTGTAATTATTTTTCGATTTGTGTGTATCTTTTATGAATGATACTTCGAGAAGACATTTTTATTTGATTGTTACATGTGCTACATAACAATTTAGTTCGAACTTCACTTGCTTTTGTACACCAATTCTCAAAAAAAAAATTCCATATTTTCGGCGCCATATTGGATCCGCCATTTTGAATTTTCAAAATCTGAGTTCGGATTCGTGATTACCGATCCCCAAAAAACCCCTGTATACAAATTCACAAAAATCATCCAAAAATATTCCAAATTTATGTCGCCATATTGGATCCACCATTTTGAATTTTCTAAATCTGAGTCTAGATTCGTGATCCTTGATCTCAAAAACCTCTATGTACCAATTGTCATGAAAACTGGTTTCTCTGAAAAATGTATGTCTGAAAGGGCTAAGTGAGAATGTACAATGTATAAGAATATTTGTATTTATGCATAATTTTTTAGGGATACATATAGTTTAAAATATTAAGTTTTACAAACCTTTGTATATATTAAAAAGTTAATTTCGTACCAGAATAAAAAAATCGCTACTATTTGTTATTTTCAATTTATTATCGTGGATGGATGAACATAAGATTTTTTTATCTGGGCCTTTTGTATAGAAATTAGGGTAATAAGTTACAACAATGGGACCGCTTCCTAATGAAAAAAAATCTATATATTTTTTTGCACTGACTAACAATGGGATGAAATAGAAAAACGAGGTCCAAAATAACTTTTAGATGGCAATTCTGAACCGATTTTGGATTTATTCTTTTTAATTTTTTTTTAAGAAGAATTCATTTTTGAAGATTTACGTAGCCAGATTTTTAAAATTTTGGTTTGTTTAAAACTTTATTTTAATGAAAATAGAGGAAAAAGTATATTTTTTCGTTGTTTTTGTGTATTTGCGTAAAAAATTTGTTTCTATGTTCAGCATCGCTGAACTGGATGCACAGGTATGTTTAAAAGTTCAAAAAATATGATTTGGCAAATTTAATTTTTATAATTGAATTAAAGTAACTAATAGTCTACGTTATGGATTTTTTATTTTCAAAGTACATTTTTGCATTTTACATTTTACATTTTATTAACTAAATGATACTCAATCACAAAAATTTTTCATCCGATATTTTTTATTAATTTTATAAGCAAATTATAGAAACAATAGCCCAGTGTTATAGTTCTAGATATAGAATTTTCTTACAAAATTAAAAGAAAATATGCGATAACAAAATTTCTTGAATAAACATCATTGGTGACATAAATTTTTAAAAATTAAGAGAAAAAACTCATTTGTTTGCATTTAAACGCCAGAAATTAAACTTCAGGAATGCAATAGAAATTTGTTTATAGAATTTGTGAAAACATTATTTAAAAGCATCACATAACAAACTTTTATCACTAAACATCACCTGTCACATAATTAAAAAAAAATTAATAGAAAAAACGATTTCTTTCTGCATTTAAATGTCTACACTTGGCATTGATGCATACAATGTCGTTATAAAATTATTTAAAAATACCGGATTAGAAATTCACAAATTTAAGTATCATTGACAACATAATTTTATCAAAATTAGGAGAAAATAATGTTTTTCTTTTCCCTTAAATGTCCACACTAATCATTTCATAATATAATTTGTTTATAAAACAAATTAAAAATATTGGATTACAAATTTTTATCATGAGCATAACTGAAAACATAATTTTAATAAAATTAATAATAATAACTTAATGCTGTTTCTCTCTTCCCTTAAATGTCCACACTGTACAATTGTTTATAAAATTAATAAAAAATATCGAGTTGAACAAATAAAAACATTTTTCACGGAAATAAAAAAACAAGAAATAACATAAATTTAAAAAAAATCGGGCCACACAAATATTTTTAAAACAGAATGCTTAATTTTTGCAAAAAAATATATTCAAAATTGGTCAAGAATCGCCTTATATAAGTTATCTTGAACTTCGTTTTTTTTTATTTCATGGCACTGTAAGTCCTACTGAATTTCTTATAATTCCACATAAATTTGTATATTTGCAGTACCAATAGCGGAAGCCAAAAAAGGAAACAATTCTTTCTTCGAGGATTGGAATACGAATTGGGATCATATCGCACCCATTAGTTTCCTTTATGAAAGAGATACACCAAGGTCTAAGGAAATTAGTCGAGAATTATATAAATTTTACAATCACGATAGACGAGTCAGTTTACAAAATCTAAAAGGAATAGCAAATGTAGGTATTATATATAAACTACCGGCGGAAATGATTTACAAGCCTGTTTTTTAAACTGATGCTAAGGATCCTTAATTTTTATGATATTAACATAATTTTTTTTCATAGCGCAAAAAGAGAATGACTCAAAGTTCCGAAACATAAAATTTCCGACTTTGAAAATTCTTGAAATAAATTGCCGCATTATAAAATATCAGAAGGAGACATTAATTAAATGATTAATATTACAAGTGTATGGCTATTAATTTTTTTAAATTTTTTCTATTCCGGACTTTTCTGGTTCCGATATTTTATAATTCGGCAATTTTCTATCCAAAATTTTATTATTCATGAAGTTTCAAATTCGGTAATAATATAAACTGTCGATAATTATATTATTCGGGAATTTGCTAATTATGTAATATTAAAAACTGTTCGGGAATTTATTATTTGGAAATGTTATGATTCGTGAATTTTTTACTTGGGAATTTTTATATTTAGGATTTTTACAGTGTCGGGAATTTTATTTTTCGGGTTTTACAGTCCTCCTGAAAAAGGTGATAAAATTTGTGTTCGAAAAGTTGAGGTTAAAGGCAAAATATTTATAAAAAAAAATTTATATATTTGTGATAGTTTGGAATAAATTTAATTATAATTAATTAATATTTTTTTAAGTTC
>JAAAKG020120813.1:0-15076 GCA_010014905.2 Druon quercuslanigerum
TTCAAGAATGACCTTGACCTTTTTGAAAAAATATTTACCTGGAGAGATCTTTAGGTGTATCGAGACTTTTTGAACACTCTGTATAAGAATTTAACTTTTACCTAGGAAAATTCAAAAACATAGAAGCCTAAAAAACGATTAATAAATAAACAAATTCAAGCGGAAATTTTTTTCTAAAATTCACCTTTAACTCTGGTTTAAAATCAGTCATAATTAACAATGAAAAAATATCTTCCTCGATTTAATCAATCTTTTTAACAATGCTCATTTTTGAAATTGAGATAACTTTAGCACATGCTTAAATTTTTTTAAATCACAATCAACAAATATTTGCACAAAATCCACCATGGTTTCGGTTTTCATTCAACAATCTTTTTACAACAATAAAAGCAAATTTCTGTTGTCCAAATTTGATCGTCAGATTCTTAATTTTTTCAATTGTTTCGAAGAATGTAGTTAATTAAAACATAGACTGTTTTCTCTTAATATTTAAAATATTTTAAATTGTTTTAGGAGTAGTTAAGAAATTTCCGTTTCATACTATTTCACATTATTTAAATATTGTCTTCTAGGCTCGCTTCAACTTTACTTTTTAAAATAGAGAGTATAAAAATTAATTAAATTAAAGGTTCGGACATGCATTCATCAAGATTGTTTCTCATATTGCAAAAACAAAATTCTTAATAATTTCACGGATTTCAGAAATTTCTCCCGATATTTAATTAGTTTTGGTATCTGAATCTTTGTAAACTGTAACATTTTAAAATTGAATCATTCTTAATAAATCAGTAAAATTACAAGGACCCAAAAAAATTTTACAGCATTTTGAAAACAGGCACTCAAAATTGAATTACTTTCTATTAAAAGTGCTTAATATTAAACAATTTGAAATAAATATGACAGAAACTGATAGAAACCTTTTAAATTCAACCAAAACTTAAATATTAGCACTTGAATTTGAACAATTTCGGAATGAATCCTCCCAAGTTTAACAATTTGATTTTTTTGTTCGGAGTCGAGTAATTTGAGATTGAACCTTTAAAAACGGTTTTGCTTTAAATTTTAATATTGAAATTTAAAACTGCAAGCATATTAAAAGTGTGCTCCTGGGTAGAGCGTACGTTATGAATTTCCATAAAAAATTCAAATCAAATATTTGAAGCACCAAATTATTTCGAGAACCCAGCAAAGCTGAGATATAAATTATGCAGTAAATAAACTCGATTCCCGTCAGCCAGTCATCTGAAAACTGTATTCAACGTACATGACCAAAATGTCTGGCTAAATCGGTTATTACTACTTAAAAGTTTATCACTTGCTTTTTCATGAACCCCTGCATTTTCTAAGCATTGAAAAATTTTTCCGGTCATTTTTGACATTATTCTAATTTATTCTAAATTCTAAAAGAACTTCTTCATGATTGTTGCATATGAAGATACTGTCGCTGTTTCACGCTGTACTAAAGCAGGGGGCCGAAAAATTTTATTTTCAAACTTCCCCGACTTTTTCCTGACTATTTTTTCATTTTCCCTGCCCATTAATATCTAAAGAGCCTATTACATTTTTAATTTATTCTTTTCAAGACTAACACAGCCTAAAATATTTCCAGTCATTTTAAATCCCCTCAGAAATATATATATATATAAGTGAACCTTCAATGTTTATGAAACGTCGCCAAAATTCGTAGTTTTTGTACACGAATAGAACCAGAAATATATCTTTTTATTAATTTTAAAGCTCTTTAAAATTATTTGGAAAAATTGTAAACGCTCTTATATCTTTTAAATCATTTGGAATTGCTTCAAATTATTGAAATGTATTCAAGATATCCCTTTAAATTTTTTACTGATCTTAAAAATATCTTGTAATCTTTTCAAATATCCAAAAACTTTATAGGTCCTATTAAGTTATTCTATATCTTCCGAAATTCTTTAAAACTCGTGAACATTTTTTGTGATACTTAAATATCATTCAAATTTCAAATCCTTCAAAATTTTGTAATCTTTTAAAAAAGCCAGGGAATCGTTTAAAATGCCCTAAAAGATTTCAAAAGAATTCAACCAAATTCACAAATATGTATAGACCTGAATTCGATAGTGGTTAATCTACGGGTGAATTGTTCAAAAGAAAATTCACCAGTATCACTTTCTATTTTTAAAAGTGACTATGGTCATTTATCTTTAAGAATGACTAAATAAGGATTTCAAGAAAGTGACTAAAAGTGACTGTGTAGCATTACTGATTCCTGATTACTTTTACCATATATTTTTTTTCAAAATTCCTGACTTTCTTTGAACTACCAGATTCCCTGACTTTTCCCTGATTTCCAGGTTTTTCCTTTCTGGTCATGCTTAAGCATTAGGACAATATTCAACCACCAGGTGAAATTTAATTATGAAGAACTGACCTGAAAACGGTGGGAGCTGGTATACAGAACTTGATTAGTATCTTTTTGATGTTGCCGTGCAGAGTCTTCTCGTCGAGGTACCAGGAGGTTTGGTCGTGTGCAGATGCCCCGGCCGTTGGGTCTGGAGCTCCATAGTGAGAGTTTATAGCACTCGGTTGAGAGGACAACAATTCGTCCAAAAGTCGCTGAGCAGTTGGTAAAATTTGCTGAGGTAATTCACTGATAAGATACTGAGCGAATTTTTGCAACTGGTCACGATGTAACCTCGAGAGTGACTCACTCACTGGAGCTCTCAAGCATACTTGCATTGGCTGTGAAAAGACATTTTCAAAATTAACTATACAGTAGACAAAGAGGCATAATCGTAAAACTGAAAACTCATTTCATTTTCCAACAAAAGTTCCTTAAACTTTGAAATTATAAGTTCTTTAGAACGACTGCAAATTCTTGAATTTTATGAAACTTCTGAAACTTATTTTCTTCTTGAGAAAATGAATTTTGAACTTTGAAATAACTACTTCTTTTTAAATTACATGTATTTTAGCGACTCAAAATAAATTATAATAGAATGGGTTGGAAAAGAAACCTTTTTTCGAGTAACAAAGTCCAGTGTCCGTTACAAGTCTATAAAATTTTTAATTCGATCGGATAATATGTACTTAAAAATTTCTTAACTAAAATTTCTGTGGACGAACAAATAATGTTTAATTTTTTGTTAAGGACAGTTTTCGGTAGTGAATAATAATATCAAATAAGGAATTAAGAAACAAAATGTATGCTCAAGTGGGCACTTTTTTAAATGGTACCGATAGTTTCCCTATAAATAATCTCTAATGAGGAAGATTGGTTCCTTTTAGTGTGAAAAACAGGGAAAGAATAGTAAAAAAAAAGTAGCATGTATCATAAGAAAGTAAATGTCATTGCGATCTAAAAAGAATGAGTTAAAAATTGAAATTGCCAAAATTTGAATTATCTCGTTCCAGATTTTAATTGTTTGAGTGCAGTAAATTTTCATAAAAAATTGAAAAAATTGTATATTACCATATGTATCCTGTGCAAGCAAACGGCCACTACATGTGAACACCAATAAGCAGTCGAGGTGCAAGTGCAATTACAGGACGTGATTCTTCGACGATCAAAAGTCACTGCAACATTATATTGCGCTTTGCCTCCACTTGAAGTCGACAGCATTGGCACGTTTACGCTCGCACTTAGATGGAAACCTGTAAATGATGGAAAACAAACATTTATAAATAGATAAAAATTTAATAAATTTAAATTCGATTAAAATCAAATTAAAAATCCTATTTAACGTCCAATAATCAAGTTAATGTAAAAATTCCTGAAAATGAAACCTAAAATCAAACGAACAAATTTGTACTACCACCATAAAATACTCCTATTGCAATTTAAAACAAGATTTTCTGTTATAAAAAAATCTTCGGACAAAAATAAAAAAGAGGAAAGAAAAATGGAAAGGCAAGCAACTAAATCCACTTCCTTCTCTTTTTTAATTTCTTTCGTTTTTTTCTTTCTATTATCATCAAATCACAAAAAGGAAAATATTTACCACCGTTTCGGTACTTTTACAGCACCCTTATCAAGGTAAGAAAAATTATAGCAGGTAGGAACAGTAACTAAACAACCATTCTCTCTTTTTGATACATGAGAATCAAGTCTGATTAATTTTTTATAAACAGACAACTTTAAGGCTCAGGGCTCGGACGGACCAGAAGACTTAAAAAAGTCGCAATAATCGCATAAAATTAGAAAGTAACTTGCATACAATTTCGAGAAAAGTAAAAAAAAGTCGCAACAAATTTATAATGAATGAAATAATATAACTTTATTTATTTACTAATATAGAGTTCATATTAAAGTGGCTGCAAAAATCCTGAAAAAAATTCCCTGACATTTCCAGGGATTTTTCAGATATCTCAAGTTTTTTCCAGGTATACAGTTTCATGAGTTTATTATAAATAATGTTTTTTCAGTTTCTAGGGTCAAAAGAGTATGAATTTGAATAATAGTTCAAACAAATTTTTATTTCATCTTCGTATACCATCAGACAGGGTAATTCGGATAAGTGGGGTAAATTCGGAAACTCCTAAATTGATAATTTAAATTACTTAACGGGGTTTCAACCAGAATCTAGATAATTTAGGTAATATAGGTAATTTAAACTATCCATTTAGGAATGTCCGAATTTACCCCACATATCCAAAATTATCCCGTTCGATGGTCCTTAAAATTTAATGCATATTTAGGTCAAATTAATGTGAGTATTATATACAAATTATGTCCAAATTTTCAACCAAATAGTTGAATTTTGAGCTAACAAAGATAAATTCGCAAGCAAAAATGGAACAGTTAAATTTTCAGTTAAAAAAAATTTTAATCAAACTAAAAAATTTTCAACTAAAATGATGATCCTTCAACTGAAATAGTTTAATTTTCAAACAAGAAAGTGAATTTTCAACTGAAATGATGCAATATTTAATTGGAATAGTCATATTTTAAGCTAAAGAAAAATAATTTTCAACGAAAATAGCAACTGTTTTTCAAAAAGATAGACACATCATCATAAAAAGTTATACATTTTTAACTAAAATAATAAATCTTAAACTGCAAGTTAAATTTTAAACCAAAAATATGTATTTTCAATTGCAGTGATGAATCTTTAACTAGAAAAATGAATTTCCAACGAAAAAGACGAATTTTCAACCCAATTTCTACAAAAAAATTCCACTAAAAAAAATAATTTTTCAGACAAAAAATTCAATAGTTAAATTCTTATACAAGATAATTAAAGAAAATCTAGTATAAAGCTAGTTTTACTTTTTTACTTTTTAGTCGAATTTTTGAAAAGAAAGGAAAGGAGGAATTTTAAACAACACAATATAATTTGTGACAAAGAAAATTTTGATTTGGAACAAGAAAATATGAGTTTTTTAAGGAACAATTTTTCATTCAGAAAGACAAATGCTAAAAAAACAGTTCATTCTTTTCCAAAACAGATGAATTTCGAACAAAATAATTGAATTTTCAACCAAATGGTAAAATTTACAAATGACTATACTTCAGCCAAAAATAGTTGCCTTTTCAACCGAACAGTACAATTTTTAGGCCGAAAAGCATAATTTTTAAAATAAAGGTAGTGGACCAGCCAGAAAAGTTGAATTTTTAACAAATAGATCTTATTCAGGCAAGAAAAATTAATTTTTGACGAAATTGTTTGCATTTCCAAAAGAACAAATTATTTTGATTTAAAAAGGTGCATTTACAATAAAATGGTTGGACTTCCAAACAAAAGTGACGAATTTTCAACAAAATTGATACGTTTTAAACCAAATAGTTTAATTTTTGGGCCAAAATCAGAAAAGTTTCAGTATACAGTTAAATTTTCAACAAAAATGTTAAATTTCAACTAAAAAATCTGAATTTTCAACCCTAAAGATGAATAAAATGGCAACCAAAAATAGTTATATTTTAAGGGGTTTGTGTATAAATAAGTTTAAATATCACAATTCTTGGTTACTAACCTTTTTCAGTTCAAAAAAGTTCGGCTTGTTTTTATTTACAAAATTCCGCAGAAGAAATTTGAAGGTTTATAATAGAAATTGGTTCTATTATGGCAGTGTAAAACTATAATTTAAAAATATAATGTAAGAACAATCTAAAATTGTCAAATTTTAATCGCTTCCAATCACAATTATTATAATTCACAAGTTTTCAATTTTACATTATTGAATTTTGAATGTTTTCAATTTAAAATAATTCAATTCAAATTCCTTTACATTTGAACTGATCCAATGGTCAAACACAAATCTGAAAATATTCTATTTTCACTTTTTGAAATTGTCCTATTTTCGAAATGTTAACCTAAAGTCATTAAATTTCGAGATTCGTCAGTTGGAAATAGAATTATTCAATTTTGAATGCTTTGAATTAGAAATGATACAATTTGAACTCCTTTCGAATGAAATTGTCCAATTTTCCCAATTTTAATGTGTAATTTTTCAATATTGAAAATTCCAGTTTTAAAATATTTCCACTTCTAACTATCCAATTTTAAATATTTTTATTTAGAAATTATACAAGTTGAATTCCTCTTTATTCCATTCGATATACCTTCCTTTTCGAAAATTTGACCTAATCTAAAATAATTTCAATTGAAAAGTTTTCAATTCAAAATCGTACAATATGTTTTTTTAATTGGATTAATAATCGATTTTAAAATTTTATATATTTTTAATGTTAGGAAATAAAATTCCAGACACGTGAACGCGTGTTTGGCAGGCGTGAATTTCAGACCAGTTTTCTCTAAAAGACTTTCATAAATCCCAAATGGAATAAAAATTCTCTACAAAAGAGGGTATGGTATGATCAAGAATAATTCAATGGAAGTATACAATTTATTCGAAAACAAAAAATATTCTTAACCGCAGTAATTTGAAGGTAAATTTTAAAGGAAAATAATTGTAAATGAACAAGATCCTTTTCTCCAAAGCAAAGAAAATATGAAGAAGACACCGCAAAATAAATGCCTTGAGTTCAGAAAGAATTTCTACCACAAAAGCATTCGTCTTGCATTGTATAGCGTATTCCTCCAAGTACCCTATAGAAATCAAGCTCAAATAAAAAGCTCTTTCCAAAAACACCATCAAAGGAAACTGACTTTGTAATTGAAAAACCTGACCCTATATTAAAATGCTTCGTGGTATTTCCTTGCCAAAATGGCAAAACTGAATGAAACTGGAATACGACGTGAAATACGAGATTCGAATAGTAGATATGTAGTTTCGGAAAATTTATCCGCTCGAATATTTGGAACCTGAATAAAATTTCAATGAAACTGAAATCGTTTTTATCATAATTCCCAATTTCAATAAGAAGAATTTTTGAAAAATATGAAAAATTTAATTTACAAACTCTTTGGTCGAAAATTTAAATACAAGTAAATGTTTTTACTGATAAAAACAAGCCTGTAACAAATATTTAATTAACTTTCTTGGTGATGCTCATAATTTGGATTCTAAAATTAAATCTATGTAACAGTAACACGTTTTTCTGTGTAAATTTTCGTATGAATAAACGAGTTTCAAAAATTTTTTAGAAACCTAAAAGCAAATCCCTTTTTCTCTGTAAACAAATTTTTGTTCTTTATGAGATAAGCTGAATATCTTACGCCTCACTCCTGCTGCATATTTAAATAAAATATTTCGAGTCTCACCATGAACGCGGTAGGTTTTTTCAGCACGCGTGCAGCTGACACCGGGAAACATATTGCGCTCTCGGCATCGTTTTCTACTTTTGCCCTTTTTTTCTTGTCTTTTGATACCCTGAACTTTTCAAGAAATAACTGAAGTGAATCAGAAATTCGTGATATTCGTAAATGATTTTGTATTATGTAATTCTACAGTGAAAGTAATTTAAAAAATCAATTGGAACTTTTTATAACAATTTTAAATTCACTCATAATTCTTTATAAAACGCTTTTCCCCATTCTAGATTTTTATAAAAAAGTATTTCAATTAAGCTAATACAGTTAGCACTCAATTCTTCACCTGAACTTATTTCTCTCAAAAATTATATTAGATGAATATCGAAAATAAAATAAGATTATCAAAGAAGCCTATAGACCAATCCCATTTTAAATCTGGAAGAAAGGGCCAACTTAGGGTGTCAATGATTTGGTATTTGAAAATATCATTCTATGGTAAAAATAAAGGAACACATATTTCACAATTTGATAATTTTTTTTATTTGTCTCATTCATTTTCAACCTGATAGTTCTTGTACTCGAATTTTCTTTATAGAATACTTTGTTCTAATGATTTTCATACTGAAAACGAAAATGAAGAATCAAATCTTTTTTAAAATAAGTCAAATTGAAATTCAAGAAATTTGTTAACCTATTTTAAATTTTCATTCAGGAAGTATTATTCTGTGTTAAAAACTAAATAAAAAAGTATTATGAACGAATTAGATAAATTAAAAGAAGTGCGCAACATGTATGTTTTACGGAGATTTTTGTTTAGCAGAAAATGGTATTTTGTCATCACTGTTATTAAACCTTTTTTGCACTCGACTTTTCTTTATTGTTTATTACTTATGGATAGATATTTTTTTAATATTTATTTTTAAAAATATATAGAACCTTATTTGCATAATTTGCATTTCCTGTTGGACGTAACACTAAAAAAACTAAACTATGAACAAACTTTAAACGTCAACAAACATGTTCACATATTTTTTAAATATTTTTGTTGCTTAACACTTTTTTAATTTGTCTTTTAAATACTCATAAATCATCAAAAAATCCTTCAACAGTTTTTTCATATATCAAAAATGACAAAATAACGACTCTATTTCTGAAATTCCTGAAAGTGGATCATCTTAAGAACCCCACTTATTAATATTTGTATTGTTTTAGAAATAGATCTCTTTCTGGGTTTAGGCCTCAAAAAAAAATTTTGTATTAAAAAAAAATTATCAGCCTCAAAAATTGTAAAGCACACATGAAACTGATAGGATGCCTGCCTTACTTCTATAAGCAGAAACTGTGAATAAAAAACGAAAAATATCAAGAAGATAATGTATCGGTTTGCTAAGAATGAAACTCAGGAGATATATTAGCTTATATATCTTATATCGTAAATATCTTACACAGGGTGGACACGCTCGGACTTACATACATAAAGAACTTGAATGCTACCCGAATTGCACAACAGCAGGAAAGAAGCCATTCTACAGGGGCATTTTCAAATTTCACGGTTTTAAACTTCAAATATATACAATTAAAATGAAGTGAGTCATACGGACTGAGAAGTAAACGATAATTTTTTTCTGTGCCAATAACATTATGGAATGGCTGCTGAGTGATAAATACTATAAAATAATGATATTCACCGCTATCATTGGGCCGAAGAGTGAATTGTATTTAACGCGTATTTGCAGCAAAAAAAAGGTATGTCATGAATATACAGGATATGCTTTGAATAAAGTGGATAAAATATTACTTGCGAAAACTTAAAATCGATACTAATTACATTTACTCACAGCAATTAAAGCAAAAAGGTGAATCACAACATAACCTCAAAATAATGACAGACGGGCCCGGCGTGTTTATTATAGTTTCGATTAATTATAATTAAATAATAATTATTCTTTAACAAATAAATTCTTTGTAGCTTTGTATTTTTATTGCTGACAATGTCGGAAGTAATAATTTTAACAATAATTACCTATTAATAATTTTGATAAGTAACATATTATTTCTGAATGTAATAATTGATTTCCATTGTTTTTTTTTCGCAGATCGATCGTAGACGAAGTTTCCATCAAGAAATGCAGGAATTGGTGCATTTCAGCTGGTGAATTTCCAATAAAAATTATTTAAAAATCGTTCTCTCTGGACCTTATTCCAAGATTGGATCTCTGGTTTTGATTACCAAATTGAAATATGATCAGCCCCTAAAATTAATTCTCAGTCATTTTGTCGGTATACATGTGTCAAAAAGATATCTCGCAGCAATTTATTTTCCCCCAATTTTTATTAGCAAAGTTTTTAGAGTTTTTTTACTTTATAAAATATTTTCTCTGGACGTCATCTAAAAATTTGGTTTGATCAAGCACTAAAATAAATTAGAGACTCGTTTAGAATAGGAGTGTGTCAGAAATGAATTTGGATGCGATATTTTATGCCAGAATTTTTATTCCAATTTTTTTTAGAAATTTGTCTCTTTTTGGAATTGCTATCTCTGGATCTGATTTCAAAATTGGAATTTAATCAGTCTCTAAAAATAATTCTTAGTCCTTTTGATAGTATAGGTCAGCGGTCTCCACAATCCACAGGTGCAGCGTAACCCAGGATCGCTCAACCTTTTTGAAGATCTACCAATTGTTTTTCGAGGGGAAACCGAGATAAAATTTATGACCCCACACAAAAAAAAGCTCAGTTGGAAGGGCTCGGTTCTGAAAGTTGAACCTGGAGGACCCTATTTTCTGGTACAACTTAACGAAACTTGTAGGAAAAGGGATTTTATTCAAAGTATTTACAATTTTTAACTAAGTAATTGCGGATAGTTGTTTTGCAAATGAATTTTTGCAACATTAATAATGCAAATCTTGTATACAATTTTATCACTAAAAGTTGAAAGTTAATTAAACCGATTAAAATTGAATTATTAAAAAAATTAAAGTTTTAAATAAAAAAACGTTCAATTCGATGCGTTTCAAGTTTTAAAGTTTCCAATTGCAAACTTATAAATTTCTTTGAAAAAAATAAATAATCACAAATAAATGAAAAGCATTAAAAATTAAAAACTTTTCGGGTCGAAAATTTAACTGTTTTGTAGAAAGTTCGTATTTTTGGCTAAAAAAATCAATAATTGGGTAGAAAATTTATCTATCTGGCTATCTTGTTTATCAGAAAATTAATTTTTTAATTAAAATATAAAGTATTTTCTTGAAACTTCACCTTTTTTGGTTGAATCCAACTTTTTTTTTATTTTCAATTACAATATTTTGTTGTTGAAATATCAACTATTACACTTTTCTTCGAATATCTATCTTTGTAGGTTGAAAGTTTCATGGAGGACTAATATACTTTACTAAATTGGACTATTTTGTCGAAAATGCAACAGTTTTACAGAAAATTTGTCGTTTTGGCTTGAAAATTCAACAAATCGATACAAAATTCAACTACATATTTTGTAACTAATTAAAATGATTTGTAGAAATAGTTTTCTTTTTTATTGACATTTACTTATCCTAAATAAAAATTTACATTTTCCATTTTGCGGTGAAAATTGAGTATTTCAAAATGAAACTTTTTTTAGTTATAAAAAATGCAATGCAAAAAAAGCATGAAATAATTAAGTTAAATTTTGAATATCACATCAATTGTTAAAATTATTTAGTTTTATAGAAAATTAATCTTCTTAGTTGAAAATTCAACTATTTGGACAAAAGATTAAGGATTTTGTTGAAAATTCATTTTTTCAGTTGAAAATTGTACTTTTTTATTCGAAAATAGTGTATTTAGTGCATTTTTTCGAGAAAGTAGACAAATCGTGTCATTGTTTTTAAAAAAAGTGTAAAATAGTTTAATAGTATTGTGAGTCCGAGGCCTGTGGTTAGGAATTCAGTCACTGATGGGAATCAGTAGAAATTTCTAATCATTCAAATTAAGAGTATTTCAAATTTGTTAGTTTTAAAGGTTTAAACCTATACATAACATCTGTCAAGTATCTTTTCCGCGGAGTTTAAATTGTTATTTTAATTTGCTTTATCCTATTGGGATGTAATTGTTTATGTAAATATAATACTGATAAAGTTAAGACATATTTTTGATAAACTTAAATCTTAAATTAAAAATAAAATTTTTAATTATTCATAAACGTAAAGTTTCTAATATAATGTAGGGTCTCGAGTTTAAGGGTTGCAAGGGGCTCAAAAAAGGTTAAGGATTTTGACAGTTCTGGATTAGAGCCGAGTAGATACGACCTACTGGCCTGGGATCGCTAGTAAATACAGGATCTAACCCTTCGGAGAGCCCTAGTATAGGTGTATCGAAATTTGCATCGCATTCTTTCCATTCAGAAGTGAAACTGATAATAATTATAGGACAACATCCAATTGAAGAGATGAAATCTGAAATAAAATTTACGGAATTGGTGTCTTTATTTCTAACAGCATAATTTAAACTTGAACGAGACCTCAATCAAATGCACTAAATATAATAACATTTCGAGTAGCTTTGAAGTACACTGAAAGATTTTTATTTTCTGATAAGATACCAATCAAGTATGAATTTAATCTTTAGATCTGATAAAATACATGATTATCATGTCAATACTTTTAAAAACTGAGATTCTGAAATTTATTAACAAAAAGGTACCGTCTACATTGCCGTCATTTTTCTATATTTAACCCATTAAATTCTAGACCACTTTCAAGGGAAGAACAAAAACTTTTTCTCATGAAAAAATTTGATTCTCAGTATCCAGATATCCTGCTGAATGAACACTGACATCGACGAGACTTAAAAGTCATTTAAGGGTTTATCAAACCCAATTTCGAGATGACGTCAACAGAAAGTATTTTCTAAAAAAAACACCCTAAAAACCTAATTATTCTAAAATTAGGGGCTACTTAAATTCCAATTTGGAAATCAGATCCAGAGACAGCAATTTCAAAAATAGAAAAATTTCTAAAAAGTTGGAATAAAAATTCTGGCATAAAATATCGCATCCTGATTTATTTCTGACACACTCTTATTCTAAACGCGTCTTTAATTTATTTTATTATTCGATCAAACCAAATGTTTATATGATGTCCAGAGAAAACATTTCATAAAAAAAAACCTAAAAACTTTGTTAATTAAAATTGGGGCAAAATAAAATGTTCGAGATATCTTTTTGACACACCTATACTGAAATGACAAAGAATTAATTTTAGGTTCTGATTAAATTCTAGTTTGGAAATCAGATCCAGAGATAGCAATTTTAAAAATAGAAAAAATTCTAAAAAAGTTGGAATAAGAAAATGAATGGGAATTAATTTTAGGAGCTGATCAAATTCCAATTTGGTAATTAGATACACTGATCCAATCTTGGGATAAGGTCCAGAGAGAACGATTTTTAAATAATGTTTATTGAAATGCACCAGCTGAAATGCACCAATTCCATCTGCATTTCCTGATGGATATTTCGTCTACGATCGATCTGTAAAAAAACAATGGAAAAAGTACACAAAGTATTTCTTTGGTTAGTAAATGTAATTAATATCAATTTTAAGTTTTCGCAAGTAATATTTTATTCACTTTATTCAAAACATATCCTGTCTATTCATGACATACCTTTTTATGCTGCAAATACGCGTTAAACACAATTCACTCTTCGCCCACTGATAGCGGCGAATATCATTATTTTATAGTATTTATCACTCAGCAGCCATTATATAATGTTATTGGCACAGAAAAAAATTAACGTTTAATTCTCAGTCCGTATGTATCACTTCATTTTTAATTAAACACTTTTATTATTTGTAATTGCTACATAACATAAATTATATTTTTTTGACACTTGTATATATTTGAAGTTTTGAACGCAACCATGAAAACTATTATAAACTTGATCCAAAGATGTACGGACTTGACCGAATGGCCGATCCGAATGTAACTTTAAACCCGCGAAATTTGAGAATGCCCCTTTAGAATGACTTCTCTCCTGCTGTTGTGCAATTCGGGTAGCATTCAAGTTCGTCGTGTATGTAAGCCCCAGCGTGTGCACCCTGTATATTATGCTATCATCTGTTTCTCAACAAAAAAACACAGCAAACTTGAAAAACTGGGCTTTGTGAGAATCTCCAGTTTCAAGAATAAAGTTAAGGTAAAGTCGACTAGGGCACGGGGTAAGTGGGGTAGGGTATGGGGTGAAGTTGGAAAATGACGGGGTAAAGTTGGCTAGAATACAGGGTCATTTCGGCTAGGATACGGGGTAAGTCGGTCAGGGTACGGGGTAAAATCAGACAAAGGACGGGGCAAAGACGGCTAGAATACAGTGTAAAGTCAGCTAGAACACAGAGGAATGAAGGTTAGAATACGGGGTAAAGTCGGTTAGGCCACAGACTAAAGTCGGCTATAGGATAGGGGTAAAGTGCTAAAATGGAAACCCCGTTAGTAAGAAAATGGACGAAACTTACCAATTTGAAGGGGGTCTTTTACACATCTTGAACGATGGAGGTGCTCGCCACGCTGAAATTCTTCGGCGCTGCCATTGGCTAGACAAGAATAAAGTCGGATGTCTTCTTCGTTGTCGGGGAAACTCCAAAAAGCTATCCTGAGTTGAAGTTGTTCCGGTACTGGTGGATAAACGTGTTCCACCAGCTCGAACGGAATGTGTGAAGCGACGCATCGCGCTGACAGTTCGCACAGTGTCAGTACAGTCTGTCCATCTGAAAAGAAGAAGAAAAATCCATTATATACAAAATATTTAAAAAATGGGAATCATACTTATATTATATTATAATGGCTATATTTTGCTTTTCAATAAAGCTTCCACATTAAGCACGAACATGAACCCTCAAATTCACTAGATGTCGGTAAATATCGGTAATAAGAATCTGTAGCCAGAAACGGGCTAGCAGTTCTGCACAGCAATTTACATTTTCTTGAGTTCCTTTAAAACTGTAATGCTAGCTGGCTCGAATAATCCAAGATATTCACTTTTGCACGGTAGCCGAAAAATTCATTTTCAAAATTCTATGACAATTGCCTCATTTTTCCCTGACCAATTTTTTATTTTCCCTGACCATTAATATTCCAAAACCAGGATTGTAATACTGCAAGATTTTTAATAAAGAATATCTTTTATAAACTGAATAAAACAATTTCAAAGTAAAATTGAAAAATTTCAAATTTATTCAATTATTTCAACCACAAAATATGAATTTTCAATATAAAAGGACAAATTTTTAACAAAACAGTGGAATTTTGGACTTTTATTACAAAATTTTCAACATAACAGTTTAATTTTAAACAAAATAATTATATTTTTAATGAAATATTTAAAATTTTCAGCATATAAATAAATATTAATTTTCAACTAAATTGTCGCATTTTCAAAAAAAAAGATTAAACGTCGACCAAACGAGTTCCATTTT
>JAAAKG020120824.1:0-15076 GCA_010014905.2 Druon quercuslanigerum
ACAATAATCCGGTATTTGTTGACAGAAAAGTGGACGGAAAAATTTCTTTTTTATCTATATATATTTTTAAAAATTTCAAGGAATTTTTAAAAGCCCTAACACTTTGAAAAAATTTTCAATAGTTTCAATAATTTTTAAAGGATTTTAAAGAATTTCATCATTTTTTTGGTATTTAAAAAAATTTCAAGGAATTTTCAAGAACTTTAGAAGCTTGAAAAGATTTAAAAGGATGCAAAATATTTTAAGGCATTTTGAAAAGCTTCAAAAGTTTCAAGGAATTTTAAAAGGTTTTAAATCTTTTAGGATGTTTTTAAAAAATGCCAAGGAATTTCGAAGAACTTTAAAAGCTTCTTTTGATTTGAAAGGATTTTATATATTTTAGCGTGTTTCATAAGCATTAATTTTGTTTTAAATATTTTGGTTTATTTTAAAAGATTCTAAGGAATTTCCAAATTATAGTTTTTTTTAAATCCAAGGAATTTTTAAGAGCTTTAAAAGCTTCAAGAGATTTTGATGGATTCAAAATATTTTAAGGTATTTTATAATATTCCGAAGAATTTTTAATATATTTCAATAATTTCAAGGGGTATTAAAGGATTTAAACATTTTCGTGGCATTTAAAAAAATTCCAAGGACTTTTCAAGAGCTTTAAAAGTTTGAAGGGATTTGAAACACTTGGGTATATTTTAAAACATACTTACGAATTTTCAATAGATTTAAATATTTTTGTTAGGGATTTTAAAGAATTGCAGCATTTTTAGGGTATTAAAAAAAATTCCAAGGAATTTTCAAGAGCTTCAAATTTTTCAAAGGATTTCAAAGATTTCAGGATATTTAAAAAAGTTCCAAGGCATTTTTAAAAGCTCCAACAGTTTGAAGAGATTTGAAACACTTTAGGATATTTTAAAACGTTCTAAAATTTTTTAAATAGATTTAAATAATTTTTTAAGGATTTTAAAGAGTCACAGCATTTTTAGGGAATTAAAAAAATTTCAAGGAATTTTCAAGAACTTTTAATGTTTTAAGAGATTTTGAAGGATTCAAACTATTTTTTGTAATTTATAAGATTATAATAATTTAAAGGGATTTCAAAGGATTTCCAATTTTTAGGTTTTTTTTTTTAATTCCCAGGAATTTTTAAACACTTCAAAACTTTCAAGTGATTGAAATATTTTAGGGCAGTTTAAAAAATGCCAAGAAATTTTAAATAGATTTCTATAATATGAGATGATTTTAGAAAATATGAAGGATTGTAGGATATTTATATAAATTCCGATTAATTTTTAAAAGCTTCAAAAGTTTCAAGGGATTTCAAAAGATTTTAAAGATTTTAGGGTATTTTTTAAAGAATTTGAAAAATATATTGTTTTTAAATTATGAGGAATTCTTACAAGTTTCAAAATTTTCAAGGGATTTTGAAGCATTTTGTGGTATTTTAAACAATTTCAAGAACTTTCCAATAGAATTAAATAATTTTTAATAGATTTTAAAGAATTTCAACATTTTTAGAATGTTAAAAAAAATTCCAAGGTATTTTCAAGAGCTTTAAAAAGCTTCAAGAGATTTCGAAGGATTCAAAAGATTTTAGGGTATTTTATAAGATTCCCAAGAAATTTTAAATAGATTAGAAGACATTTTTAAGAGCTTCAAAAGTTTCAAAGAATTTCATAAGATCTCAAAACATTCGAAATATTTTAGGGTATTTTAAAAGATTGCAAGAAAATTTTAATAATGTTCGCAAATTTCAAGGGATTTCAACAAATTTACAAGATTTTAGGGTAGTTTTAAAAATTACAAGCAATTTTCAAAAACTTCAAAAATTCCAAGAGGTTGCAAAATATTTAAAAGATTTTAGGGTATTTTTAAATATTCCAAGGAATTTTCAATGCCGTTAAAAGCTCAAGAGAATTCAAAGGATTTAAAATATTTTAGGGTATTTTAGAAGATTCCAAAGAATTGTTAATAGATTTTATTAATTTTAGGCGGTTTCAAAGGATTTGAAATATCTCAGGATATTTTTACTAATTCCATCGAATTTTCACAAGCTTAAAAAGTTTCAAGGGATTTGAAATATTTTAGGGTATTTTAAAAGATTCCAAGAAATTTTCCAATATATTTTCAATAATTTTTAAAGGGTTTTTAAAGATTTTATTTTTAATTCAAGGAATTTTTAAAAGCTTCAAAAAGTTGCAACAGATTTTAAAGGTTTTGAAATATATTATGGTATTTTAAGAAATTCAAAAACAATTTTCCTGAATTTCAACAATTTTCAGGGTTTAAAAAATTTCAGTTTTTGCGGTATTTAACAAATTTTGAAGAAATTTTAAAACTATTTCAATAATTTGAAGAGATTCCGAAGGATTCAAAATATTTTAGGGTATTTTGAAAAGATTTCAAGAAAATTTCAAAAGCCGTAAAATTTCTAAGGGATTCGAAATATTTTAAAGAATTAAAAACATTTTGGGCTGTTAAAAAATATTCCAAGAAAATTTTAATAATATTTGCAAATTTCAAGGGATTTCAACACATTTGCAAAATCTAAGGGTATTTTTAAATATTACACGGAATTTTCAAAAACTTCAATAATTCCAAGAGATTGCAAAATATTTAAAAGATTTTAGGATATTTTTAAAAATTCCAAGGATTTTTTAAATTCTTCAAGGGATTTGAAACATTCGAGACTATTTTAAAAAACTTAAAAAAATGTTCATTAAATTTTAATAATTTTTAAGGGATTTTAAAGAATTTCAACATTTTTATGGTATTTTGAAAATTTTCAGGGTGTTTTCAAGAGCTTTAAAAAGCTTCAAGAGGTTTCGAATTATTCAAAATATTTCAGGGCATTTTAATAATTTCCAAAGATGTTGTAATAGATTTTATTAATTATATTAATATATTTTGAATAATTCCATCGAATTTTCAAAAGCTTAAAAAGTTTCAAGGGGTTTAAAATATTTTAGTGTATTTTAAAAGATTCCAACAAATTTTACAATATATTTTCAATAATTTTTGAGGGGTTTTTAAAGATTTTATTTTTAATTCAAGGAATTTTTAAAAGCTTCAAAAAGTTGCAACAGATTTTTAAGGTTTTGAAATATATTATGGTATTTTAATAAATTCAAAAACCATTTAAACAACAATTTAAAAAAAAAATTAGGTTTTGCGGTATTTAAGAAATTTCGAAGAAATTAAAATTTTTTTAAAATAATTTGAAGAGATTCCGAAGGATTAAAAATATTTTAGGGTATTTTGAAAAGATTTCAAGAAAATTTCAAAAGCTGTAAAAGTTCAAAGGGATTCGAAATATTTTAAAGGATTTAAAACATTTTGGGCTGTTTTGAAACATTCCAAGAATTTTTAATAATATTTACAAATTTCAAGGGATTTTAACACATTTGCAAAATTTAAGGGAATTTTTAAAAATTACAAGGAATTTTCAAAAACTTCAATAATTCCAAGAGATTGCAAAATATTTTAAAAAATTTCAAGGATTTTATAAATTCTTCAAGGAATTTTCAATAGCTTTAAAATCTTCAAGAGAATTCAAATGATTTAAAATATTTTAGGGTATTTTATAAGATTCCAAAGAATTTTTAATAGATTTTATTAATTTTAGGCGGTCGCAAAGGATTTGAAAGATCTCAGGATATTTTTAATAATTCTATCGAATTTTCAAAAGCTTTAGTTTCAAAGTTTCAAGGGATTTGAAATATTCTAGGGTATTTTAAAACCATCTAAAAAAATGTCAATAGATATCAATAATTTTTTAGGGATTTTAAAGAATTTCAACATTTTTAGCATATTTTAAGAAAATTCCAAGGAATTTTTATTAGTCTTTTAAAGTTTCAAGGGATTTATTTATTTTAAGGGATTTTAAAAGATTCCCAGAAATTCTCAATATTTTGTAACAATTAAATGGTAAAAATTCAAGGAATTTCTTAAGAACTTCAAAAAGTTGCAACAGATTTTAAAGGATTTGAAATATTTTATGGTAATTTAAAAAATTCCAATAAATTTTTCAATAATTTAAAGGGTTTAAAAAACTTTAGAGTTTTTTTTAAATAATACCACGCATTTTAAAGAACTTTAAAAAGTATAAAGTTAAAAGAATTTCAACATTTTTAAGATATTTAAACAAATTCTAAGGTATTTTCAAGAGCTTTAAAAGCTTCAAGAATTAAAAATATTTTAAGTTCTTTTTTAAAAAAGATTCTAAAAAAATTGCAGAGCTTTAAAAGTTTTAAAATATTTGAAACGGTTTAAAATATTTCAGGCCATTTTTAAAAATTCCAAAAATTTGTTAATAGATTTAATTAATTTAAAGAAATATTAAAGAATTTAAATATTTTTCGGATATTTTAAAGAATTCTGATAATTTTTCAATTTTCATTTGAAGGATTCAAACTATTTAAGGGTATTTTGTAAAATTCCAAGGAATTTTTCATATAAATAATAATATATAATTAATAATATCAGAATATTTTTAAAAATTCCAAGAAATTTTCAAATGCTTCAAAATTTTTAAAGTTTTCTTAAAGAATTTCAACATTTTTATGGTATTTTGAAAAATTCCAAGGAACTTTCAATAGCTTTAAAAGCTTCAAGAGAATTCAAAGGATTGAAAATATTTTAGGGTATTTTATAAGATTCCAAAGAATTATTAATAGATTTTATTAATTTTAGGCGGTTTCGAAGGATTTGGAAGATCTCAGGATATTTTTAATAATTCTACCGAATTTCCAAAAGTATTTTAAAATAATTAATAATAAAAAATAAAAAATATTTTAAAAAATGCCAAGGAATTTGAAACATTTTCGGGTAATTTAAAATATTCCAAGAAATGTTCCATATATTTAATTATTTGAAGGTATTTAAAGAAAATTCCAAAGAATTTTTAGTAGTCTTTAAAAGTTTCAAGGAATTTATTTATTTTAGGGGATTTTAAAGGATGCCCAGAAATTCTCAATATATTTTAACAATTAATTGGTAAAAATTCAAGGGATTTCTTAAGAGCTTCAAAAAGTTGCAACAGAGTTTAAAGGATTTGAAAAATTTTATGGTATTTTAAAAAATTCAAATAAATTTTTCAATAAATTGAAGGGTTTAAAAAACTTTAGAGTTTTTTTAAAATAATACAACGCATTTTATAGAACTTTAAAAAGTATAAAAAGATTTTAAAGGATTTGAAATATTTGAAGGAATTAAAAGAATTTAAACATTTTTATTGTATTTAAAAAAATTGAAAGAAATTTTCAAGATCTTTGGAAGCTTCAAGAATTAAGAATATTTTAAGTTTTTTTAAAAAAGATTCTGTGAAAAATTGCAGAGCTTTAAAAGTTTCAAAATATTTGAAACGATTCAAAATATTTCAGGCTATTTTTAAAAATTCCAAAAATTTGTTAATAGATTTCATTAACTTAAAGAAATATTAAAGAATTTAAATATTTTTGGGATATTTTCAAGAATTCTGAGAAATTTTTAAGAACTTTAAGGTAAAAAACTTATTTTTTAAAGCTTTAAGAGATTTCGAAGGATTCAAACTATTTTAGGGTATTTTATAAAATTCCAAGGAATTTTTAATATATCATTAATAATATCAGAATATTTTTAAAAATTCCAAGAAATTTTCAAATGCTTCAAAATTTTTGAAGAATTTTTAAAGAATTTCAACATTTTTATGTTTTTTTTTTTGCAAAATTCTAAGAAATTCTCGGGAGCTTTAAAACCTTCAAACAATTTGAAAGCATTTAAGATATTTTAGAGTATTTCGAAAAATTCTGAAAATTTGTTACTATATTTTAATAATTTGAAGATATATTGAAGGATTTTAACAGTTTTGGGGTATTTTAAAGAATTTGTAGAAATTTTGAAGTGCTTCACAAGTTTTAAGAGATGTCAAAAGATTAGAAAGATTTTAGGATATTTTTAAAAAATGCCAAGGAATTTTAAAGAGCTTTAAAATCTTCTATTGATTTGAAAGGATTTAATATATTTTAGAATGTTTTATAAGATTCTAAGAAATTTTTAATTAATTTCAATGATTTCAAGGGTTTTCAAAAATTAAGGCTATTTTTAAAAAATTCATGACATTTTCCAGAGCTTTAAAAAATTGCAATAGATTCTAAAGGATTTGAAATACTGTATGGCATTTTTAAAAAATTAAATATATTTTCGATAGATTTCAATAATTTTAAGGACTTAAAAAATTGTAGGGTATTTTAAAAAAAAATTTAACGAATTTTCAAGGGTTCTCAAAGGATCTTAAAGGATTTGAAACAATCCCTTTCTTGGGCTGTTTTTGCGCTGTGATTTCTAAAATGTTTAGAAATAATATATTGTTAATTTAAAATTTCAGAAAAAATACTAGAAGGAACAATTCCAAAATGCGTCGAGTGCGAAGAGGGAGTCGTGAAGCCTGATATTGTTTTCTTTGGAGAACAACTTCCTGATCGATTCCACCGTCTGATCGCTCGAGATTTTCCACAAGCGGATCTCCTAATAATCATGGGATCGAGTCTGGTCGTCCAACCCTTTGCATCCCTTGTAGAAAGGTTTTTTTTAATCAATTTTACTAATTATTTCATTAACATATAAAAAAATGAGCAAGAAATACATGCATTTTTAATAAAATAGTTAAACTTTTCTCCAAACAGATATATTTTCAAGGGAAAAAAAATTAATTTTCAATAAGAAAAAGAGTTTGCAACCAAAAATATGAATTTTTAACCAAGAAATATTTTTGATTCAATAAAGAAACAAATCATTATTCCATAATGTTGAATATTCAACCCAAAAATATAAATTTTCTACCAAAATAATTGAACTTTCAACTGAAAATGATCAATTTTTAACCGAAAAATGAAGAGTTACATTTTCAGATACTAAAAATTAATTTTCAAACAACGAAATTGATTTTTAATGCAAATTTTGACCCAAATTATGGAAATTTCAACCAAATAGATAAATTTTTAATCAAAAAGGGAGATTTTGAGTCGAAAAGATTTATTTTTTACCAAAAAAGATTGACCGTAACAAAATACATGAATTTTCGACAAAATAGTTATACCTTTGTACAAAGAAATTAGTTTTCAACACAAAAGAAAGGATTTTTCATTAAGAAAGTTTTCCCAGCCATTAAAAAAGAAAATTTTATTAACTGAAAATATCATTTTTCAAGTATAAATTGAGTACTTATATTTTCAGGTAGAAAAAATTAATTTTCAATAAAAAATTGGAATTTACAACAAAAAAAGTTTCAACAAAAGCCAATAAAGAAACAAAAAATTATTCCATAATGTTGAATTTTCAAAAATGATCAAATTTCAAGCGAAAAATGAATAATTACATTTTCAGTTGATAAAATTCACCCTCAACTAAAGAAATTAAGTTTTGATTAAAATTATTAATCTTTAACAAACAAAATTAATTTTGAACAAAATTGTTGAATTTTTAAACAAATAGGTAAATTTTTTACCAAAAAACATTAATCGTAATAAAATACATGAATTTTCAACAAAATAGTTAAACTTTGATACAAAGAAATGAAGTTTTACAAAAAAAAAAGGAATTTTCAATTGTGAAAGTTTTTCCAGTCATTAAAGAAAAAAAATGCATCTACTGAAAAGCATTAGTTTTCAAGTACACATTTAATACTTATGTATTCAGGTAAAAAATTAATTTTCAATAAAACAAAGGAATTTACAACAAAAAAGTTGAGGTCTCAACTCAAAAATAGAAATTTTCTACCAAAATAAATAAATTTTTAAGCAAAAACTAAATAGTTACATTTTAAGATAATAAAATTGATTATTAAACAAAGAAATTAATTTTTAACTAAAATGATTAATCTTTAGCAAACAAATAAAATTAATTTTTAACCAAATTTTTGAATTTTCAACCTAAAAATATCCATTTTTTACCAAAATAATTGAAGTTTCGATTGAAAAAGATTAATTTTCAAGCAAAAAATAAATAGTTACATTTTCAGATAATAAAATTGATTATGAAATAAAGAACTTCGTTTTTAACTAAAATAAGTAATCTTTAAGAAACAAAAAGAAAAGAATTTTAAACAAAATTGTTAAATTTTCCACAAAATAATTAAATTTTTAACCAAAAAGTTAAACTTTCAGCCAAAGGCTTGCGTTTTTAACAAAAAAAAAAGATTTTCTACAAAAAAGATGAATTTTGAACCAAAAAGATACATTTTCAATCGTGAATATTAATTTTTGACACAAAAAAAGAATAATCGTAATAAAATACATGAATTTTCAACAAAATAGTTTAACTTTTAAACAAAAAAATAAATTTTTAACAGAAAAAAAGACTAAAAAATATAAATTTTCAAGCATACATTTAATACTTATGTATTCAGGAAAAAAATTATATTTAGTATATTAAACGTTGATTTTTCAAATTAAAAAGATGAATTTTCTTCAAAAATTGTACTTTTTGATATGGCATCGAAAAAATATTTTTATTTAAAAAAAAAAGTTATATTAAAGAAACACTAATTATCAACAAAATACTTGTATACTCAACTTAAACAGATGAATTTTTAAACAAGCAGTTGTATTTTCAATTTTTTAAAAATTATTTTCTACGAAAAAGGTTAGATTTTCAACAAAATACAAAAGTTTGCAACAAAATAGTTAAATTTATTACTAAATTATTGAATCTTCTGGTTGAAAATAAGATTTTGTGTACAAAAAAGTTGAATTTTCGACAGAAAACGTTCATTTTCAACTGACAAAGATTAATTTTTAACCATGCAGAGGATTTTGCAATAAACAAAAAGTTCAATTTATACAGAAATATAAGAAAATTAAATCAAATTGTTAAATTTTCAACTAAAATTATGAATCTTTCAACAACAAAATTTAAGAAAGTAGTTCAAAATTCAATTAAAGAGTTGCATTTTCAAATTAAAAAGATGAATTTTCTTTAAAAAATGTACTTTTTGATATGGCATCAAAAAAATATTTTAATGTTTAAAAAAAGTTATGTGTACAAAGACGAATTATCAACAAAATACTTGAACCCTTAACTAAAAAATTATTTTCTGCGAAAAAAGTTAGATTTTGAACAAAATACATAAGTTTACAACCAAATAGTTAAATTTTCTGCTAAATTGTTGAATCTTCTGGCAGAAAATAAGATTTTTTGTACAAGAAAGTTGAATTTTCGACAGAAAACGTTCATTTTTAACCGACAAAGATTAATTTTTAATCATACAGAGGATTTTTCAATAAAAAAAGGTTCAATTTATACAGAAAGAGTTAAATTTTCAACAAGAAAAAACTGTTAGTGAAAACATAAGAAAATTGCAACCAAATTGTTGAATTTTCTAGTAAAAAATACGACTTTTCTACCAAACTTTTTCAATCAATCCGTTAAATTTTCGAAATAAAAAACTTCAATTTTCAGTTTAAAAAAAACCTTAATTTTTAACAGAGAAAAATCTAATTTTCAGCTAAAATTATGAATCTTTCAACAACAAAATTTAAGAAAGTAGTTCAAAATTCAGTTAAATTAAAAAGATGAGTTATTTTTAAAAAAATATACTTTTTGACATGGCATCGAAAAAATATTTTTAATAAAAAAACAGTTATATTTAACAAACACGAATTGTTAACAAAATTTTTGTATCCTCAACTAAAACAGATGAATTTGTAACCAAACAATTTCATTTTCAATTTTTTTAAAATTACTTTCTACGAAAAAGGTTCGATTTTGAACAAAATACAAAAGTTATCAACCAAATAGTTAAATTTTCTACTAAAATATTGAATCTTCTGGCTGAAAATAAGAATTTTTTTCAAAAATAGTTGAATTTTCAACAGAAAAGTTCGTTTTCAACGGAAAAAGATTAATTTTTACTTGAGCAGATGATTTTTTAATAAAAAAAAGGTAAAATTATACAAAAAGAGTTGAATTTTCAAGTAGAAAATGCGACTTTTCTACAAAAATTTTTCAATCAATCCGTTGAATTTTCAAAATAAAAAACTTCAATTTCCAGCTTTAAAAAATCATAATTTTTGACAAAGAAAAACCTAGTTTTTAACAAAAAAATGTACTTTTTGATATGGCATCGAAAAAATTTTTTTATTTAAAAAAAAGTTATATTAAAGAAACACTAATTATCAACAAAATACTTGTATCCTCAACTAAAACAAATAAATTTTTAACCAAGCAGTTTCATTTTCCATTTTTTTAAAATTATTTTCTACGAAAAAGGTTAGATTTTCAACAAAATATAAAATTTTGCAACCAAGTAGTTAAATTTTCTACTAAATTATTGAATCTTCTGGCTGAAAATAAGATTTTTTTTCAAAAATAGTTGAATTTTCAACAGAAACGTTCATATTCAACCGGAAAAGGTTAATTTTTAACCATACAGAGGATTTTTCAATATAAAAAGGTTAAATTATACAAAAAGAGTTGCATTTTCAAGTAGAAAATACGACTTATCTACCAAACTTTTTCAATCAATCGGTTGAATTTTCAAAATAAAATAGTTCAATTTTCAGGTTTAAAAAATCTTAATTTTTAGCAAAGAAAAAACGATTTTTCAACTAAAATTATAAATCTTTTAACAACAAAATTGAAGAAAGTAGTTCTAAATTCAATTAAAGAGTTGAATTTTCAAATTAGAAAGATAATTTTCTTCAAAAAAATGTACTTTTTGATATGGCATCAAAAAAATATTAAAGAAAAAAAAACAATGAAAGATTTAAAAATGACGAATTATCAACAAAATACTTGTATCCTTAATTAAAACAGATTAATTTTCAACCAAGCAGTTTCATTTTCAACAAAACACAAATTATTTTCTGCGAAAAAGGTTAGATTTTGAATAAAATACATAAGTTTGCAACCAAATAGTTAAATTCTCTACTAAATTGTTGAATCTTTGGGTTTATTTTCAGCTGAAAAAGATTAATTTTTAACCTAACAGAGGATTTTTCAATAAAAAAAGTTTTAATTTATACAGAAAGAGTTGAATTTTCAACAAGAAAAAATTGTTAGTCAAAACATAAGAAAATTGCAACCAAATTGTTGAATTTTCAAGTAAAAAATACGACTTTTCTACAAAACTTTTTTAATCAATCCGTTGAATTTTCAAAAAAATAGTTCAATTTTCAGTTTAACAAAATAATAATTTTTAACATAGAAAAAACGAATTTTCAACTAAAATTATGAATCTTTCAACAACAAAATTTAAGAAAGTAGTTCAAAATTCAATTAAAGAGTTGAATTTTCAAATTAAAAAAATTAATTTTCTTCAAAAAATGTACTTTTTGGTATGGCATCGAAAAAATATTTAAAAAAAAATGTTAGATTTAACAAAGACGAATTATCAACAAACTACTTGTACCCTTAACTAAAACAGAATAATTTTTAACTAGGCAGTTTCATTTTCAACGAAAAGCAAATTATTTTCTGCTAAAAAGGTTAGATTTTCAACAAAATACACAAGTTTGCAACCTAGTAGTTCAATTTTCTGCTAAATTGTTGACTGAAAATATGATTTTTTTACAAAATAGTTGAATTTACGAGAGAAAACGTTCATTTTCAACCGAAAAAGATTAATTTTTAACCATACAGAGGATTTTTCAATATAAAAAGGAAAGAGTTGAATTTTCAACAAGAAAAAATTGTTAGTCAAAACATAAGAAAACTGCAATCAAATTGTTGAATTTTCAAGTAAAAAATACGACTTTTCTACTAAAATTTTTCAATCAATTCGTTGAATTTTCAAAATAAAATAGTTCAATTTTCAGGTTTAATAAAATCATAATTTTTAATATAGAAAAAACGAATTTTCAACTAAAATTATGAATATTTCAACAACAAAATTTAAGAAAGTAGTTCAAAATTTAATTAAAGAGTTGAATTTCAAATTAAAAAAATGAATTTTCTTCAAAAAATGTACTTTTTGATATGGCATCGAAAAAATATTTTTATTTTTAAAAAAATGTATATTTAAGAAACACGAATTATCAACAAAATACTTGTATCCTCAACTAAAACAGATGAATTTTTAACCAAGCAGTTTCATTTTCAAATTTTTTTAAATCATTTTTTTCGAAAAAGGTTAGATTTTCAACAAAATATAAAAGTTTGCAACCAAATAGTTACATTTTCTACTAAATTATTGAATCTTCTGGCTGAAAATAAGATATTTTTTTAAATAGTTGATTTTTTAACACAAAAGTTCGTTTTCAACAAAAAAGTTCGTTTTCAACGGAAAAAGATTAATTTTTAACCATACAGATGATTTTTTAATAAAAAAAGGTTAAATTATACAAAAAGAGTTGAATTTTCAAGTAGAAAATATGACTTTTCTACAAAACTTTTTCAATCAATCCATTGAATTTTCAAAAAAATAGTTCAATTTCAAATTTTAAAAAATCATAATTTTTATCAAAGAAAAAACGAATTTTCAACTAAAATTATGAATCTTTCAACAACAAAATTTAAGGAAGTAGTTAAATATTTTTATTTAAAAAAAAAGTTATATATAAGAAACACGAATTATCAACAAAATACTTGTATCGTCAACTAAAACAGATGAATTTTTAACCAAGCAGTTTCATTTTCAATTTTTTATAATTTTTTTCTACGAAAAAGGTTAGATTTTTAACAAAATACAAAAGTTTGCAACAAAATAGTTAAATTTTTGACTAAATTGTTGAATCTTCTGGCTGAAAATAAGATTTTTTGTACAAAAAAGTTGAATTTTCGACAGAAAACGTTCATTTTCAACCGACAAAGATTAATTTTTTATCATACAGAGGATTTGTAAATAAAAAAAGGTCCAATTTATACATTAAGAGTTGAATTTTCAATAAGAAAAAATTGTTAGTCAAAACATAAGAAAATTGCAATCAAATGGTTGAATTTTCAAGTAAAAAATACGACTTTTCTGTCAAACTTTTTCAATCAATCCGTTGAATTTTCCAAAAAATAATAGTTTAATTTTCAGTTTTAAAAATCATAATTTCTAACAGAGAAAAAACTAATGTATCAACTAAAATTATGAATCTTTCAACAAAAAAATGTAAGAAAGTAGTTCAAAATTCAATTAAAGAGATGAATTTTTAAATTAAAAAGATGAATTTTCTTCAAAAAAAGTACGTTTTGTTATGGCATCGAAAAAGTATTTTTATTTTAAAAAAAAGTTATATATAAGAAACACGAATTATCAACAAAATATTTGTATCCTCAACTAAAACAAATAAATTTTTAACCAAGCAGTTTCATTTTCCATTTTTTTTAAATTATTTTCTACGAAAAAGGTTAGATTTTCAACAAAATATAAAAGTTTGCAACCAAATAGTTAAATTTTATACTAAATTATTGAATCTTCTGGCTGAAAATAAGATTTTTTTCAAAAATAGTTAATTTTTAACAGAAAAGTTCGTTTTCAACGAAAAAAGATTAATTTTTAACCATACAGAGGATTTTTCAATATAAAAAGGTTAAATTATACAAAAAGAGTTGCATTTTCAAGTAGAAAATACGACTTTTCTACCAAACTTTTTCAATCAATCGGTTGAATTTTCAAAATAAAATAGTTCAATTTTCAGGTTTAAAAAAGCATAATCTTTAGCAAAGAAAAAACGATTTTTCAACTAAAATTATGAATCTTTCAAGAACAAAATTTACGAAAGTATTTCAAAATTCAATTAAAGAGTTGAATTTTTAAATTAAGTAGATGAATTTTCTTCAAAAAATGTCTTTTTTGATATGGCATCGAAAAAATATTAAAAAAAAAATGTTTGATTTAACAAAGACGAATTATTAACAAAATACTTGAACCCTTAACTAAAAGAAAGTAATTTTTAACAAGAAGTTTTATTTGTAACAACAACAAAATTACTTTCTGCGAAAAAAATTCGATTTTCAACAAAATACACAAGTTTGCAACCAAGTAGTTAAATTTTCTGTTAAATTTTTGGCTGAAAATATGATTTTTTTTACAAAATAGTGGAATTTTTGAGAGAAAACGTTCATTTTCAACCGAAAAAGATTAATTTTTAACCATACAGAGGATTTTTCATTATAAAAAGGAAAGAGTTGAATTTTCAAAAAAATAAAAAAAAAAATTGTCAGTCAAAACATAAGAAAATTGAAATAAATTTGTTGAATTTTCAAGTAAAAAATGCGACTTTTCTACAAAAGTTTTTTAATCAGTCCGTTAAATTTTCAAAATAAAATAGTTCAATTTCCAGTTTTAAAAAATCATAATTTTTAGCAAAGAAAAAACGAATTTTCAACTAAAAGTATGAATCTTTCAACAAAAAAATTTAAGAAAGTAGTTCAAAATTCAATTAAAGAGTTGAATTTTTAAATTAGAAAGATATTCATCTTTCTAATTTAAAAATTGCCTTCAAAAAATGTACTTTTTGATATGGCATCGAAAAAATATTTTTATTTTTAAAAAAGTTATATTTAACAAAGACGAATTATTAACAAAATACTTGTATCCTAAACTAAAACAGATGAATTTTTAACCATGCAGTTCCATTTTCAATTTTTTTTAAATTATTTTGTACGGAAAAGGTTAGATTTTTAACAAAAAACAAAAGTTTGCAACCAAATAGTTAAATTTTCTACTAAATTATTGAATCTTCTAGCTGAAAATAAGATTTTTTTAAAATTAGTTGAATTTTCAACAGAACAGTTCATATTCAACGGAAAAAGATTAATTTTTAACCATACAGAGGATTTTTCAATATAAAAAGGTTAAATTATACAAAAAGAGTTGAATTTTCAAGTAGAAAATACGACTTTTCTACCAAACTTTTTCAATCAATCCGTGAATTTTCAAAAAAAATAGTTCAATTTTCAGTTTTAAAAAATAGTTCAATTTTCAGTTTTAAAAAATCATAATTTTTAGAAAAGAAAAAACGAATTTTCAAATAAAATTATGAATCTTTAAACAACAAAATTTAAGAAAGTAGTTCAAAATCCACTTAAAGAGTTGAATTTTCAAATTAAAAAGATGAATTTTCTTTTAAAAAAATGTACTTTTTGATATGGCATCAAAAAAATATTAAAGAAAAAAAAA
>JAAAKG020120835.1:0-15074 GCA_010014905.2 Druon quercuslanigerum
ACAATTTCTAATTTTCTCCAAATTCTAAAAATATTTTGAACCAAATTTAAATCTTTAAAATTCAATCTTTGAATTTTCGCGGTAAAAACTATTAAATTCGTCACATATTTGTGATGTCAGAGCCACCTATCGGATGTATTCAAATATATTTAAAGGGTAGACTTTTTGGCTATTTGTGTAGAATCTTTAAACAAAATAATTAATTTTTAACCAAGCAGTTGCAACTTCAACAATAAAGAAGAGTTTTCAAACAAAATATCAATTTTCAACCAAGAAGATTAATTTTCGCCCTAAAAGATAAATTCTCAACAAAATGCATGATTTAAAAAAATCTATATTTAACCAAAAATGAGATACATAGTTAAATCTTCAGTTTAATAAACTACATAAATTTTCAACAAGAGAAAAAAAATTCAGATCAAAAGATTAATCTGTTGCCAAAAAATAAGAATTTTTAACAAAGAAAAAGAATACCTAATTTTCAACAGAAAATAGTTACCAAAATAATTCAAATCAGAAGTTTAATATTCTGCTAAAAAAAACGAAATTTTGACAAAGTAAATCCACTTTACCAAAAACGAAAATTTTCAGACAAGAAAGTTACTTTTCTTCCAAAAAGACGAAATTTCGACAAAATACATGAATTTTTATTTCTTTTAATTTAACTAAAAAAAGATCAATTTTCAACCAAAAATCGAATAGTTCCATTTTTAATTACAAAAGTTAATTTTCAACCAACACAAAAATAGAATTTAAAAAAAAAATATGCATTTTCGAAAGATGAATTTTCAACAAAATACATCAATTTTTTAAGAAAAAATAAATAAATTTACAAACAAGTTTAATTTTCTACCAAAAAATACAACTATTGAATAAACTACATCAATATTCAACAAGAGAAAAAATCCAGACCAAAAGATTAATCTTTTACCAAAAAATAAGAATTTTTAACAAAGAACATACATTTTTGTTCAAAATGATGAATTTATAAATAAAATAAATCAATTTTCAACAGAAAATAGTAACCAAAAAAATTTTAATCAGAAGTTTAATATTCTGCCAAAAAAGATGAAATTTTGACAAAGTAAACCGTTTTTCACCATAAACGTAAATTTTCAAACAAAAAAGTTAATTTTCTTCCAAAAAGACGAATTTTCAACAAAATAGATGAATATTTAATTCTTTTAATTTAACTAAAAAAAGACCAATTTTTAACCAAAAGTCGAATAGTTACATTTTTAATTAAAAAAATTAATTTTTAACGAAGAAGAAAGAGGCATTTTCAAGAAAATATATTTACTTTTCAATATTATTTTTAAATTTCCACCAAAAATATAAAGTTTTAACAAAATAGTTGAAACTCAAGAAATAAATTTTTAACAAAGTACACTAATTTTTATCCAAAAAGATCATTTTTCAATGAAGAATTATTTTCTACCGGAAAAGACAAATTTTCAACCAAAAATGGAATAGATCAATGTAAAGCCAAAAAAATTAATTTACAATCAACTAAAAAAAAGAATTTTAATCGAAATATATGCATTTTCAGAAGATGAATTTTCACCAAAACACATACATTTTTAAAGCAAAAAATAAATTTTGCAAACAAGGTTAATTTTCTACAAAAAAGACAACTTTTGAATAAACTACATAAATTTTCAACAAGAGAAAAAAATCAGACCAAAAGATTGATCTTTACCAAAAAATAAGAATTTTTAACAAAGAAAAATAATACATCAATTTTCAACAGAAAATAGTTACCAATAAAATTCAAATCAGAAGTTTAATATTCTGTCAAAAAAGACGAAAGTTTGATAAAGTAAACCTTTTTTAACCAAAAACGTAAATTTTCAAACAAAAAAGTTAATTTTCTCCCCAAAAAAAGGAATTTTCAACGAAATAAATGAATTTTTAAACAAATAGTTAAATTTTCAACTAAAAAAAGATCAATTTTTAACCAAAAGTCAAATAGTTACATTTTTATTTAAAAAAGTTAATTTTCATTGAAGAATAAACAGGTATTTTCAAGAAACTATATTTACTTTTTAATATTATTTTTAAATTTCCACCAAAAAGTTAAAGTTTTAACAAAATAGTTGAATTTTCATCTGAAAAAGATAAATTTGCATCTAAAGTGAAAAAATTAAATTCTCAGTTATAAAATTAATACTCAAACATAAAAATCTTTTCAATAAAAAGATGAATGTTCAAAAAATGAGGGCGGTTGAATTTCAAACAAAAAAGTTCATTTTTAACCGAAAATACAATCTTCAACAAAATAACAATAATTTTTAACCAAAAAATATGATGTCTCAACTTAAAATATAACAGTAGACTTTTCAAAACCTGACAAAATTAACTTTTAAGCAAAAAAAATTTGATTTTTTAATTGGCTTATTATTAATTAGGTTCGTATTTAAAAGGAAAAACCGAAAAATTAGGAAAGTAGAGAAAAAACTGTAAAATTTCCACGTTTATTTAATTGCAAGAATTTATATTTATAAAAAGTTTTTAGTGTTTATATTGTTAAATTCTAATTAAAATAGAATCTAATAAATTTGTAATTAAAAGTGAAAATTAATTGTTTACAACAAATAATAAACGTAAAATTAATAGAAATAATTATTTGATTGAAAATCAGACTTTTAAAGTGAACGTTATAATAACTATTTCATTTTACTCTCTCGAAATAAATGCTCGCTTTGAAATTTGAAGAAAGGAATACATTTTTATCACAAATATCTATTTGAAATAATTCCTTATATCTTTATGAACTTCACAAATATTATTTCTTGCAAACAATTGATTTGCATGTTTAATAATTTTAAATAAGTCCGAAAAGGGTAACCAATCAGGATGCCTACATAACGCATGCACAGTAGCCGCAATGGGCTTAAGTCGCGCATGCGCATAGTCGGGGTGCATGACAGCGACCCTGAGAAGATTCAATCGGGTATTTTTTGGTTATTCTGGTTTTAAAAAACCTTTATATTAATCCAAAATGTGGTACGAGGCACTTCCTCCGATGGTAATCATCACAGTAGCTTTATATATTCCACATATCGCTACAAAAGGTCTCCATACTTTGATGTTTGGCAACGTAAGTAAAATTTGCTTACATAACCTTTCTTATTCACTTCTCTTATCATTATTTTTTTGAGTATTTTTCTGATTTTTCTCTTTTTTACATTCTATTTGACTATTTTTTCTTCACTTTTTAAAGTTTTTTCCTTATTTTTCAACAAAAATAATTCATATTAATGAATTTTGGAGTTACTAACTAATCCTCTGTTGACTGAAGATTTATGAATGACGTTTATTTACTCTATTTATTCTGTTATTAATTATTTTAGCAGTAATAAAAGATGATTGCGTGAACAGATCTCCCAAAATTAAAAATACGCGAAGTTTCATATTTTAATTGTTCATAATTGAACAATTTTAAATTATTATTCTTTATCAGTAAATAAAATGTAAAATAGAAGAGGTTAAATTGCAATAAAGTCATTTGGTTTTAGTCGTTCTAATTTCAATCATTCAGAGTTGTTTAAATAAAAAAAGAAAGTCTTTTACTACTTGGCCAACCATAAATTCAGAACACTCAAAATCGCAGCATAATATTTAAAGATTATCGACTCTCTTCATCGCATGAACCTTTCAGAATAAAAATATTTCCAATAAAAAGCCTTTAAAAAAAGCAATTTTAGTCTTTTAAAGAACAATTTCAATTAAATTTTTAAAATTTAGGAATTATTCATTATTTTAAATTTAAATGGCTCAAGCTTTTATTTTCTTTGTTTTGAAATTTTAGTAGTGTAGATTTTCATCTAAGAAACATTTTTCACTCAATAAAAAAAAGTTCATTCAAAATGTTGAATTTTAAAGAAGAAAAAAACGCAAGAATTTTCAATACCAAAATACGAATTTGCAAGAACAAATGTCTTTATTAACCTATTAGTTGAAGTTTCTGCTAAACAACATTTATTTTCAATCAAGAAGATCCATTTTTTAAGAAAAAATAAGAATTTTCAACAAAAAAACCAAGAAGATTAATTTTCTGCCAAAAAATTTCATTCCAATGAAATAGATGAATTTTCAAAGAAAAAACAAGCAATTTTCATATAATACTATCGATTTTCAACCAATATTGGAAAAACTCAGTTTTCAGCAAAAAAATTCATTTTTAACAAAAGAAAAAAGGAATTTTCAACCAAAAAAGATGAAATTTTAACAAAAGACTGGGTTTTCTACTCTGAAACATTTTTTTCTAGCAAAAACACTAATTTTCAACAATAAAATATCAGTATTCTGCAAAAAATGTAATTGTTTTATTTTCAGTTCAAAAAAATAATTTTTAACTATGAAAACTAATTTTTAACAAAATAGTTATATTTTGTAATAAAAAGATTAATTTTTCACCAAGAGGATTAATATTTTGCCACAAACGATAACAACAAATATTTGACCGAATATAAATTCAGAACACTTAAAATCGCAGTATAATATTTAAATACTAATGATTCATATTTACATGCATCATTATTTTAAATTTGAATCGTTCAAGCATTTACGTTCTTCGTTTTAAAATTGTAGTAGTAAAAGTATATTTTGAGGTTTTTAATAAAAAAATTAATTTTTAAACAATAAAATAAGAAGTTTCAACAAACGAATTGAACTTTCAACTAAAAAACATTTTAAACTTAATAAGGAAGAAAAGTTTCATCCAAAATGTTGAATTTTTAAGAAAAAAACACGAATTTCCAACTGAAAAACACGAATTTCCAACTGAAAAATATGAATTTTGAAGATGAAATATGTATCGTTTCCAATCTAGCTGTTAAGTTTTCTACTAAAAAGATTATTTTCGAACATAGAATACAAATTTGCAACAAAAAATAAGAATTCTAATCAAAAATACGAATTTTCAACAAAAAAAATATAATAGTTACATTTTCAACCAAATTCTACAACTAAAGGCAATTTTACAATAATATACGTGCATTTTCAACCAAATAGTTATATCTTCAAATAAAAAAGTGCAATTTTCAATTAAAAACATCAATTTTCAACAAAAAATGGAAAATTTGTATTTTTAGTTTAAAAAAATCAGCAAAAATAACCCAGAAGATTAATTTTCTGTCAAAAAATTCAACTTTCATATAATACTATCGATTTTAAGCAATATTGCAATAACTAAATTTTCAGTAAAAAATTCATTTTTAAGCAAAGAAAAAAGGAATTTTCAACCAAAAAAGATGAAATTTTAACAAAAGACTGGGTTTTCTACTATGAAACATGTTTTTCTAGCAAAAACACGAATTTTCAACAATAAAATATCAGTATTCAGCAAAAAATGTAATTGTTATATTTTTAGATAAAAATATAATTTTTAACTGTAAAAACGAATTTTCAACAAAAAAATATAATAGTTACATTTTCAACCAACAACATCCATTTTCAACGAAAAATATAAATTTTTAACGCCGAAAATTAATATTCTACAACTAAAGGCAATTTTACAATAATATACGTGCATTTTCAACCAAATAGTTATATCTTCAAATAAAAAAGTGCAATTTTCAATTAAAAACACGAATTGTCAACAATAAAATATCAGTATTCAGCAAAAAATGTAATTGTTATATTTTTAGATAAAAATATAATTTTTAACTATAAAAACGAATTTTCAAAAAAATAGTTACATTTTCTAATAAAATGATTAATTTTTCACCAAGAGGATTAATATATTACCACAAACAATAACAACAAATATTTGGCCGAATATAAATTCAGAACACTCAAAATCGCAGTATAATATTTGAAAATTAATGAATCATATTTACATGCATAATTATTTTAAATTTGAGTCGCTCAAGCATTTACGTTCTTCGTTTTCAAATTGTAGTAGTAAAAGTATTTTTTGAGGGCCTCGAGATAAAAAGTTTTTGAATATTTTAATAAAAAATTAATTTTTAAACAATAAAATAGGAAATTTCAACAAAAGAATTGATTTTTGAACTAAGAAACATTTCTAACTCAATAAAGAAGAAAACTTACATCCAAAATGTTGAATTTTCAAGAAAAAACACGAATTTCCAACTGAAAAATATGAATTTTTAAGATGAAATATGTATCGTTTCCAACATAGCTGTTAAATTTTCTACTAAAAAGATTATTTTCGACTAAAGAATACACATTTGCATTAATATACGTACATTTTCAACCAAAATAGATAAATCTTGAACTAGAAAAGGGCAATTTTCAATTAAAAGCATCAATTTTCAACCAAAAATGGATTACTTAAAATTTCAGTAAAAAAATTATTTGTTAATCGAAAAAAGAGGAATTTTTAAGAAAATGGGATGAAATTTCAACAAAGGAGTTGAATTTTAAATAATGAACATTTTTTCACTCAATGAAGAAGAAAAAATCATCCAAAATGTTGAATTTTCTAGCAAAGACACGAATTTTGAATAAAAAGATCGATTTTCAACCAAAAATGGAATAGTTATATTTTCAGTTAAATCAATAATTTTTAAATATAAAAAACGAATTTTTAAGATAGTAGTTCAGATTTCAACCAACGAAATTAATTTTTTATGAAGAAGATAATTATTTTACCACAAACGATAATTACAAATATTTGAATGACATGATTTGTTCAAAATTAAACCGTTGAACGCTGTTAACCACAGCGTTTAAATTTGAGGAAATAATCATTTTTTTTATATTTGAATTTCTCAAGCTTGTAAATTCTTAGTTTTGAATTTGTGGTAGTAAAAGTGTTTGTTTAGGGTCATGAAATAAATTAAATAAATAAATTTTAGTAGCAATTTTAATTTATTTTGCTAAAAATTTCAAGTTTTTGGAAAAACCAAATTAAAACGCTTTTAAATTTAAAACCATTAGAGTTAACTCTTAAAAATTTTAAGAATCGTTTCATGTTTGGAAGTGTTAATATTTGAAGTATTTTAAACCTATAAGCTTCAAATAAAAAAATGTATAAAAATTAATCAAGAATGTTAGAAAATTATAATTGTTATTTTTCTGTTTGTAACATTTATAATAAAGTTAAGTTCTGCGCTTATGGACAATTTTATTAAGTCGTTTCAAGCTGGCGTTGAGTTAGCAAGTATTTTTTTGTTATTTAACTGTTAAATTAAATTTGAAAATTTTCTAATTGCAAGTACAATCATTTTAAATTAAAATAAAACATCCATAAATGGACCAAAATTGGATTAAAATTGGACGATTTTAAACTTCAAGAATTGAAAAACTTATCCAAAATTCTGAATAGATTTGAAAGAATGATTTTTCAATGAAATTACAAATTACTAATAACCGGCATTTATTAGTATTTTCTTGATTTTTCTTTGGTTTAGTTCTATTTAACTAATTTTGGTTCTTTTTTAAGTTTTTTCATGATTTTCTAACAAAGTAATCCATATTAATGAATTTGGCAGTAAAGAAGTGTAAAAAATTATCAGAGTTTTTAAGAATGAAAAGAAAAATTCATAAATATATGTTTAAAATACAAACAAAACTCATGTGATAAAGAAATGTTGAAAAAGTAGGGAAAAAGACAACAATTATCGAGTACAATGATCAGAGAATAATAAATAAACTTAATTCCATTTAAATGTAAATATTTAACTATTAATAAATCACAAAAGTAAATTAATATCGAATTTCTATGTGAAAATTTGGAATTATTTTAATTACACGCTCAAAAACTATTAACGATGAAGTCACTTTTTCAATTTTGTAACAATTTTAGGTTGAAACTTTTAAATTGGAATTAATAAAAAAAAACTTTTTTAATAGATAGCTATTATATCTTTACAATTTTAAATTGAAATCTTCAATATTGTGTGGTTTCAAATTTAAATTGAGAAAAACTATACAATTTTAAAACGGCTGCCTTAATAGTTGATCAAATGGAATTTGGTTAAAATCGAAGAAGTTGAAACTTTAAGAATTGAAATTTTGATTTTTTATGAAAAAATTGGGCAGTTTTCTAAGTGCAAGTTCAAGCATTTTTTATTTGAACTTATTCACTTTTTCACATTTAGAATAAATTTAAGTTGAACTTTTCAAATTTAAATCATTTATCATTTCATTTTAGCAATAATGAATTAAATCATAAGAGTTTTCAAAAACAAAAATAAAAAATTCCTAATTTTCACATAAAAATTCTAAATATCTAATAATATAAAATAAATATAAATTAAAGGATAGATTTTTTAAGAATGAAAAGAAAAATTTAGAAATATACATTTGAAATATAAACAAAACTCATTTAAGACAGTAATTCGAGAAGTAAAATATTTGAGTTAGAATTTGTGTAAGAAAAAGGAAAAATAAAATAAAAATTATCGAAACTTTTGGGAGAATTTTAAGTTGAAGGTTTCAAATGAAGACATGCCAACATTTGAAAGAAGTTTGCACTGGAATTTAAGAATTTATGAAAATATGAGGAATATGTAAAAAAAAATTTCTTTGCACTCGAAGAAGTGAATTTTGAAGTTAAGAGAATTACAAACGGATAAGGAGCATTTGTAAAATGAGAAAAATTAAGGGCGGAAAAAGTAATTTTATTTTTTCAAATGAAAGGCGAAATTATTTTTACAAATTCCTAATATTTATCGATAAATAGTGCCCTGAATTACATTAAATGTTTAAAAACTGTATTTTGGAAAATTGGTCCTTATCCAGTTGTCATTATAATTTCTTAAAATTTAAATCATTCGAACTTCTTTATTTTTAAATTGAAAATGATGATATTCATACAATTATAAATTGGAACATTTAAAATTGTGTAGTTTCAAATTTAATTTGAGCAAAATTGCACAATACCGAAGCGGAATTATTAATAGTTTAACAAATGGAATATGTTGAAAATTTGAGAATATGAAACGTCCAAAATTAATATTTGAAACGATAATTTTCAATATATTTGAAAGACCGATCTTTTAATAAAATTGCAAATTAAAATTGACCGACTGTAGATTATAATTTCAAAATTTTTGATTGCTGATTTCAGAAATTATGTATGTACACGTAATTAATACCAATTTAGCATTTAATTTGCTTTTAATTACAGCCATTCAGAAGGGACATGACCAATGGTTACCAACGCAATATGTTTGTCAGAGACGCACGAATTGGTGGCGCTCCATGGAATTTAGTAGTAAGTTAATTTACAAGTTTTAGATTTAGATTAATTCTGCTTTTGTTGTAACTCACGTAGCAAAACTAGAACAATTTTTAGTCACTTTAAAAACAGTTATTATTACTTCCATATTGAAATTAAAGTTACAATAGAACAATTTGAGATAGAAATAACAGACCTTGGACTCACCCTACTATTAATTTTCTCCTATTTTCATTTTCATATATTTTTTTATTCATTTTTTCTCACAATTTCCCAAAATCCCACTATTTCTTAAATAAATTACAAATTTAATAGAGGGGAGGGAATAAATTGGACCAAAAAGACGAATTTGCAACATAGAAGATTAATTTTCTACCGCAAAAATATATATTATCAACAAAGTACATACATTTTTAATTAGATAGTTGAATTTTTAACCAAGAAGATTAATTTTCTATCATAAAAGGCGAATTTTCTACAAAATACATTTATAGCCAAATATAAATTTAAAAATATTAAACAAATTTTCCACTAAATAGTTTTAAGAATAGACGTGATTTTAGTCAAAATTTCTATCGATTAATTTTTAGTTTATATTTGTTTCGTTTTTAGAATTTTTTAACTAAATAGTTGAATTTTTAAACTGAAAAGACCAATTTTAAACTAAAAGTGGTGTAGTTGAGTTTTGATTCACGAGAATTAATTTTCAATTAAAAAAAGATTTTTGTACCAAAAATAGTTGAATTTTATACCAAATTGTTCAATTTTCAAGCCAAAAAGAATCGTTTTCTACAAAAAAGTTGAACTTTCAACCCGAGAATATGAATTTTCAACAAAATAGTTACAATTTCAGTTAAAAAGTTTAATTTTTAACGACAAAAAGCAAACGAATTTTCATCAAAAATTATGAATCTTCAACAAAAAAAGAAAAAAGTTACTTTAAAAAAATTAATTTTAGATAAATTTTCTATCCAACCGATTAAATTTTAACCAGCAATTTTAATTTTCTACAAAAAAAGACTAAGTTTCAACGAAATCAATATTTAGCCAAATAAGTAAATTTTCTACCAAATTGTTGAATTTTACGGCCCAAAATACGAATTTTCAACAAAGCAGTTGATTTTTCAAGAACAAAGTTTTTTTTTAAACGTAGCAGGTTCATTTTTAACCAGATAGTTGCATTAAAAAATTATAAATTTCTGTGGAAAGAGATGAATTTTCGAAACAAAGATAAAGTTCTTAATCAAGAAAGAAAATATTCAATCCAGTTTTTGTATTTTCAAGCCGAAAAGACGAATTTATGACAAAAAAGAGGAGTTGTTAACCCAAGAATTTTAAATATTATCAAGAATGTTTATTTTTAACAAAAATGGTTTAATTTTCAATTAAGGTAAATAATTTTTAATAAAAAAAATGCTATTTAAAATTATGGATCTTTAACAAACAAAAAAAAATAATTTCGAAGAAAGTTTTCACCAAGGAGTTGAATTTTCAACTTAAAAAAACGAACTTTTAAAAAAAATATTATATTTTATAATTCAGTGAAAAAAGACTTTTATTAACAATAAAAATCAGTTGGATTTACCCAACGAAAATGAATATCATACAAATATTTAAATCCTCAACTAAAACGAATTAATTTTGAACGAAACCGTTGCATCTTGTAACGAAAAATTTATTTTCTACAAAAAAAACGAATTTTCAACAAAATATATTAATTTTGAACCCAATAGAATGAGTTTTTTTTGCCAAATTTGTAGTATTTTTTAGAAGACAGTTAAATTTCCAACAAAAAGGTTAATTTTGAACACAGACTAATTTTGAACCAGACAGTCGCATTTTCAACAAAAAAGCTGAAATTTCTACAGAAAGCGATGAATTTTCAATCCACAAAAATTCAACAAAATAGTTAAATTTTTAACAACAACAAAGTTGTTAGGCAAGAATTTAAAAAAATATATCAAGTGTCGAATTTTCAAGCCAAAAAGACGAATTTTCAACAAAGCAGTTGCATTTTCAACCCGAGAATGTGAAATTTCTTCAAAAAAGTCAATTTTGAACTCATTAGTTGAATTTTTAACAAAGTACATCAATTTGGAACAAAGCTGCTTCAATTTTTCTACAAAATTGTGGAATTTTTCTACAAAAAAGTTAATTTTTAATCGAAACAGACTAATTTTTAAACAGGCAGTTGAATTTTTGACTAAAAAAAGATGACATTTTTTATGAAAGAGATGATTTTTGAAAACAAAAAGATGATTTTTGAACAAAATAGTTGAATTTTAAAAAGATTATTATTTAAGAATTATAAAATTCAATTCAATTATTTAATTTTTAAGCTGAAAAGAGGAATATTTGACAAAACAGTTAAATTTTTAACAAATAAGTTCATTTTAAACCAATCAGTTGACTTTTCAACAAAATACATACATTTAGAACGAACTTTCTACGTTATAGTTCAATTTTTAACTAGGAAGTATGAATTTAAAAAATGTCATGAATTTTCAATAAAATAATTAAATTTTGAAACAGGTAATAAGATTCTTAATTAAAAAAGGTAATTTTTTAACCAAAAATTTAATTGTCGAGTTTTCAATCGAAATGAATGAACTCAATAAGTTAATAAGATCATTTAAAAAATATATGAATGCACATCAAATTAGTTGAATTTTCAATCTAAATAAAATTTTTAATCTAGAAAGAAAAAAAATTCAATCAAATTGTATTTGCAAGCCGAAATGACATATTTACAACCAAAAAAGTTTAATTTTTTAGCCAAGAATTTTAAATTATGAAATTTTGTAAAATTATGAATTTTTAACCAACGAAGAAACAGAATTTTTATGAAAGTTTTAATCGAGGAATAGAATTTTCTACTTAAAAAGATAAATTTTCAAAAAATAATGTTATGATTTATATTTTAATAAAAAAAGATTTTAATCAAAAATAAAAAACAGTTTAATTTAACCAACAAAAACGAACTTTCAACAAAATAGTTGAATTCTCAACTAAAAAAGATTAATTTTCTACCAAAATGTTGCATTTTTTAAACAAAAATTTATTTTTTTTTGCCAAAAAGAAGAATTTTTAACAAAATACATTAATTTAGAACCAAATAGAATACATTATTTGCCAAATTGTTCAAATGACTAGAAAAAAGTTGAATTTTTAACAAAAAAACTCATTTTGAACACAAGACTCATTTTTAACCAGGCAGCTGCATTTTCAACAAAAAAGGTGAAATTTCCAAAAAAAGATATGAGTTTTCAAAATAAAAAGATGAATATTTAACAAAATAGTGAAATGTTCAAAAGCAACAACAAATGTTTAGTCTGGAATAAATTTTTTTATCAAATGTTGAATTTTCAAAGCAAAAAGACGCATTTTCAACATTTTTAACAATTTTTAAATTAAATTTTAAATTAAATTTTTAACAAAATTTTTAACAAAATACATAAGTTTGGAACCAAATGGTTTAAATTTTCTATCAAATTGTTGAATTTTCTACAAAACAGTTGAATTTTCAACAAAAAAGGTAATTTTCAACCGAAACAGGCGCAGTCACATTTTTTAACTAAAAAAGGTAAAACTTCGACAGAAAGGTATGAATTTCGAAAAAATAGATGAATGTTGAACAAAATTGTTGGATTATCCACCAGAAAAAATTACTGTTCAAGCAAAAAAATGTCAACCTAATTATTGAATTTTTAACTTGAAAAGACGCATTTTCGACAAGACAGTTGAATTTTCAGCAAAATACATAAAATTGGAACTAAATAGCTTAAATTTTCTACCAAATTCTCGAATTTTTTAGCTAAAAACAAGAATTTTCTACAAAACAGTTGAATTTTCAACCCAAAAAGAAAATTTGTCAACAAAATAGTTAAACTTTGAACTGGGAAGTATGACTTGAAGAAAATTGTTAAATATTAAACAAAATAATAGAATTTTTGAAGAAGAAAAAAGATAATTTCATACCCAAAAATTTAATAGATCAGTTTTCAACCAAAATGAGTGAACTTTCAAACAAAAATAAGTTAGATTTGCTTATTCGATTCTATTAATTCAGTTCGGATTCAGGTGGAAAACGAAAAACGGAAGAGAATAGGAGAACAACTAATGAGCCTGTGATAAATAAATATAATTTTTTGTAATTTTTAGAATAATTAATAACATTTTAAATAATCAACTTTTAAAATAGAATGTTTGAAAACTGGAAATTTTGCCTAAGAATTAAAGTTAAATTCAATTGTACACTTTTAAATTTAAACTATAATAAGTGAATATCTAAGTAAATAATTATAAATAATGATAACCAAAAGTTAAATAAGTTAATAAGTAAGTTAAAGTAAATAATAATAATAATAATAAGTATGGCACTATTTTGACACAATTTTTTCAAATTTTTGACATTATTCATACTATTTTTTGTTTCTAAAGTGAGTCCGACGTCTATAATAATTATACTGATAAAAGATGGGACATAAACGTTAAAAAGATTATCAGAAAGAAAGATACAAAGATTTTCAGAAAGAATGATGACTAATTTTTTTTCTTTGCAGGGGTTGGACAACATTCCTGATGAACCACTAAAAAAATAAATATATATAAATCCGTAAAAATTTTCCATGTAGAAAAAGAAGGTTATTAACGGTATCATAATTTTCGAAGGTTACTGCCGGTACCATTGTTATAATTTAAAAATAAACAACTACCAATATTTCACTCTTCTTTTATTCATTTAATTACTGTAAATTCCAAACAAATAAGACAGAATAATTGGAGCTTAAATTTTCAAAAAGAGAAGTTTAAATAAATAATAATTCGCAAAAGAAAGATCCGCTTAAGTTAAGTTCTAATGGAACTCCTTTCTAGAAATGGAATCCTCTTAACGGCAATGAGAGACCCTTTAATTTTCAGAAGGTCGTATTACGTTTTCTGAATTTAATCTGCCCGGCTTACATTATTCATGTCTTGGCTATATTAGTTAATAGGCAAAGGAAAAGATATTGAAAGATGGTAGTGAACAAAACAAAAAAAAGAGGAAATGTCGAAGAGCTGCTGAGGTGTATTGAAGGAAGGATTACTCGTTGTAATACGATCTTTATCCGCAGAAGCTTAGTGTTTTTTTTCTTTTTTAATGAAAAATTATAACGAATGAAGAGAGAAGGGAAGAGAAACTTGGGAAGGGTGAAGCGTATGATTTGATGTTATTAAGTGCTCTGTACGCATGCAGTAAATTATACTGTCATGAAACAACAGTGTACGCCTCCGGGCATATCCAGGGCGAATTCAGTTTGCAGGTTTCTCTGTCATTTTGTATGTATCCATAAGTTATAACTGACGGGTCCCAATCCACACCAAATTTATGCTAATATTTGAATCAAGGGTATTTCTACTGCCAATAATATAAAAATACTAATCAAAAATGTTAACAAATTAATGACGGACTGGCGCGGAGTGGGGAAAAAGTAAATTTTTTGGTTCAAAATACGATTCTGGCAGAGCCTGTGGACCGAATTGGATGTTTTTTTTTAAAAAGCTGATAAAATTTTAAAGAAAGTTGTCGAGCCTGATTTTTAATTAATTTTTTTTTTTTGTTGAAAATGTATTTTCATAATTTTAACGTTTTTAAAAGTTATACTGAAATAAATTTGAATGGAAAAAATATTTTATTGAAAAAAAATTCTCTTAAGACTATTCCTGTTAATATTGTAAACATATTTAATAAACAAATGCATTATTCAGGCATTTTTCGACGAAAAAACTCGACTTTTTCAATGTCAGTCCTTTTAATTAAGAACTTCATGTTAATTTCAGCCAAATTCATAATTAGTTGATTGATTTTATGTTTTTTAAAACAAATTTAATTTAAAAACACATTACTCGAGCATTTGTCGACGTAAAAGCTCATTTTTTT
>JAAAKG020120846.1:0-15074 GCA_010014905.2 Druon quercuslanigerum
AACTATTGTCTCTCATTCTTGGACCTTATAAACCGGAAACTATTTATAATATCAACCAAAGGTCGAAACTGAGGAAACCATGTACTAAAAAATTATTAGTTTTTAACAACAAAAAAAATTAATTTTTTTCAAACTATTAAAAATTCTAACTGAAGGAGATCAAAATCATGAATGCTGAATCAGAAAAATCATTTTTTAACGAAAGAATTCAACTTTCAACTAAAGAGTCGGTATTTCAACAAAAAATATTTGTATGCTAAGTGCAAAAGAGTGGAAAATAACATTAAAAAATGTAATAGTTAAATTGTCATTTGAAAAAAAAATCATTTTCATCCAAAGAAAGCAACAAAATTCGACTTATTGGCTTGAAAATTTAATTATTTGGTTCAAAATGCCACTTTTTTCGGTGAAAATTTAATCCTGTTTGTTTGTACATTTTTTAGTTTGTTTGGAAATGTATCTTTCTAGGTTGAAAGTCCATCTGTTTGGTTAAAAATAATTTTTTATTAATTCAATTATTTTGCTAAAGTTATCTTTTTGTTCGAAAATTCAGTTATTTTGATGAAAATATTGCAGTAGACAAAAAAATTAACATCTAAAATTAATAATAATATATTTCCTGGTCAATAAATCTAAGATCAACAATGAAAATTTTGATGAAAATTCGTTTTTATTTTATTTAAAAAATTATCTTTCAGGCTTAACAAAAAGTGTTTGGTTGGTTTGAAATCCATGTTTCTGGGTTAAAAATGAACATTATTGTTGAAAATTGAACTGTTCTGAAAAAAAGTCGTATTTTCCTAGCTTGATTTTTGGCTTGATTTATTTTAAAATTCATTTATCTTGTAAATCTTTATATAACTTTAATTTTGTTCTACTATTTAATTTGTTTAAGGGTTATCAAAAGTGTATGGATTCGCATAATGAAATAAAAAATAGCAGAGGTGTCTGGATCCGAACCCCAGACCGAGCTAATCGTGGCCGGTTTCCACGTAATTGCAAAATTTGATGGAATGATAAATTTTGAGATTGACTGTCCATATAGTTATAGTATATTACATCCTTAGCAGGTTAATTTTCAGAAAAACAAAAATTTTGCAATGATGAAGAAGAATTTTCAACCAAAAGGATAAATTTTTAACTAAAAAAAATTAGTTTTTAACAAACAAAAAAGATAATTTTCTACCAACTATTAAAATGGACTAATGGAGATCAAAATCATGAATTCTCAACCAGAAAAATAATTTTTTAATGAAAGAATTGACCTTTCAACTAAAGATTCGGTATTTTAACCAAAAATATTTGTGTGCTAAGTTAGAAACAGTGGAAAATAAAAATAAAAAAATGTAATAGTTAAATTTTTATTTAAAAAAATCATTTTCATCCAAAGAAAAAAACAATTTGTCAACAAATTAGTTTAATTTATCATAAAAATAGTTTAGTTTTCAATTTACCGGGTGAATTTCCAATTAAGAAGATTAAATTTCTATCGAAAAGGCGAATTTTTTTTTTAAACCATGAATTTTCACATAAGAAAGAAAAAATGTTTGCCAAAAATAAAATAGATAAATTTTTAGTTAACAAAATTATTTTTTAACCAATACATAAACGAACATTTAACAAAGTAGTTTAATTTTTAATTCAGTACTTGAATTTTAACTAAAAAAATACATTTTAACTTGAAAGTTAAAAAAAAATTAAAAAAAAAATTTTTTTAATCATTTTCATCCAAAGAAAAAAACAATCTGTCAACAAAATAGTTTAATTAATCACAAAAATAGTTTTGTTTTTAATTGAGCAGGTGAATTTCCAATCCAAAAGATTAATTTTCTATCAAAAAGACAAATTTTTATTTGAAAAAGCCATGAATTTTCACATAAGAAAAAAAAATTTTTGCCAAAAAAAAAAATAGTTAAATTTTCAGTTAACAAAATTAATTTTTAACTAATACATAAGCGAACATTTAACAAAGTATTTTAATTTTTAATTCAGTACTTTAATTTTCAACTAAAAATAATACATTTCATCTTGAAATATAATAGTTAAATTTTTATTTTAAAAATCATTTTCATCCAAAGAATAAAAAACAAATTGTCAACAAAATACTTTTCTTTTATTACAAAAATAGTTCAATTTTTTAGTTTAGCAGGTGAATTTCCAATCCAAAAGTATAATTTTCTATCGAAAAGACAAATTTTTATTTTAAAAAGCCATGAATTTTCACATAAAAAGAAAAAATTTTAACACAAATAAAATAGTTAAATTTTCAGTTAACAAAATTAATTTTTAACTAATACATAAGCGAACATTTAACAAAGTATTTTAATTTTTAATTCAGTACTTGAATTTTCAAATAAAAAAAATAAATTTTAACTTGAAATGTAATAGTTAAATTTTTATTTTAAAAATCATTTTCATCCAAAGAAAAAAACAAATTGTCAACAAAATAGTTTACTTTATTACAAAAATAGTTCAATTTTTTAATTGAGAAGGTGAATTTCGAATCAAGAAGATTAATTTTCTATCGAAAAGACAAATTTTTATTTTAAAAAGCCATGAATTTTCACATAAGAAAAAAAAAATTTTGCCAAAAATAAAATAGTTAAATTTTCAGTTAACAAAATTAATTTTTATCCAATACATAAACGAGCATTTAACAAAGTAGTTTAATTTTTAATTCAGTACTTGAATTTTCAAATAAAAATAATAGATTTTCAACTGGAAATAGAATAGTTGAATTTCAGTTTTAAAAACGAGTGAAAAATGAACCTAAAAATTTAACAAACTTAAATTTGAAAAGACAAATTTTGAACAAAGTAGTTGACTTTTTAATCAAAAGAATGACTTTAAAAACAAAATTGTGGAATGAGCTATCAAGTGGATTAATTTTTCACCTAATAGTTGAGCTTTTAATCAAAAACATAAATTTACAACAAAGAAAATTAATTTAGTACCGAATAGTCGAATTTAGGCTCATTTGCAACAATATCATGAATTTTGTATTTAAAAATATCAATTTTTAGCCCAAAAATGGAATAGTTACATTTTTAGTTCTAAGCATTAAGTTTAAACAAAAAGATAACAAACTTTTAACAAACCAGTTGAAAACTTTTTCGATTATCTGGATTCCCTTATGGAAAAGAAGTATTTTTTAAGTATTGGATTTACTTTTTTCGCGAATAAGTATTGGAAATCCAATACTTTTCACAAAAAAGTGCTGGATCCAATACTTCTTAATACTTACTTTTCGTAAGGGATATTATCCTTGATTACAATTTATTATTCGGATTACCTAAATAACTTATAAAAAGTTTAAAAGTGGATAAATTTTGATTACAAGTGGATTGCATTTGACTACGAGTGGATTATGCCAAAATACTGGGGTTGCTTTTGATTTTTTAGTCTTTACAACTGGATTATTTCATATTAGAGCTGGATTACAAGGGAATTGAAAAGGGATTAAACCGACTTACAAGTAGATTATTCCGGGATACTGGGATTGCGCTAGATTAAAAGTGGATGGAACAGGATTACAAGTTGATTATAGTGGATTCTAGCAGTCTAGCTGATTACTAGAGTTGCTTCCTTCTCTTGTTACTTTGACTGACGGGCAGATTACTTGATTCTTGTAGATTCAACCTGATTAAAACCTTAGATCAAAATGATTCAAAATTATTTAAATACAAGTATCGCATTTAGTCGGATTCATTTCTATTCGGGCAGATTCAAACGCTCTTCATTCCGATTCGAAACTCTCATCAGGATAGATCCTAAAATCCGCAGGTTGAGAATTTTGCGGAAAATAGAAATGATGAATTCTGTTAAGTGCGAAGTACTAGCATTCAGGTAGGTGGTGGAACTCGAGCAGAGAATTAAAGGCTTAAAAGGGTTCGTTTCGGTTTCGGCTTCTTCTGATGTTCGCGAAATAAAAATACTCTCTCTAGGTACACTGTAGTGTCTGCAGACAAAGATTGACAATCCTTTTTCAGTCGAGGAACCTGGCGGATTCAAGAACAATATTTTACTTTGAATAAAAGGTAGTACCTGCTAGCTAGCCCTTTCTTCCAAATTTCGATTCTACCTGGACCTTCTCACTGAAAAACTGAATAACTGATGAATATGAAGATGTCCGAGGAAACTCATTCACGAAGATAAATCGATTCAGCGCAACGTTATTTCTGTTTGGGGACGTGTCTAACGAAGCAGCTAACAATTCGTAACAGGTTGTAAATTATCTTCAATATGATGATTCTAAATTTTCTGGAAAAAATTCAACGATTAATAATCACTTCTTCTTTGAATTTTTATCATTAATATTTCATGCTTCATCCCTTGTCATTACTTTGAATTGTATAGAATTTAACAAAATAGATTAATATTTAAACAAAATAGTTTAATATAGTACCAGATACATTTTTTTGATCAAACTTTTTTAGCATAACTTCAGCAATACTTTCATTGTTCGTTTTGTGACTTGTTAGGTGGAATTTGTTGAATTTCTTTTTGAACAGTGCCTTGTTCCTGCATTTGTTTTAATAAAACAAAAATATCGCGACAACTTTTCAAACCTAATCTTGAATATTCTAATTTCATATTCAGATTGAAAAAAAAATATTGGTAGAGGACATCTAGGTGTTTCTAAAGCGTTATAGTCATTCCGATCAACATTAGGATAGGAAACCATTAGTGTCGTATTTGTTGCATCTTATTTTGTACAATTATATTTCTCATTCGTCGTACTTTTGATAGATATTTTCCATCAAAATTCTGACATACCATTTAAAGAAAAAACATGCTCTTAACAACTTTAAAAATCTAATCTTGAATATTCTAGCTTAGTCAGATTGAAGAACAAAAAAAAAACGGATTGATATAGATGACATATATTGTTGTTTCTAATAATTTATAGACATTCCGATTAAACTTTGGATAGGAAACCATTATTGTCGTATTTGTTGCATCTTATTTTGTTTAATGAAAATTACCATTACGTCTTTATTGGGTTTTGTGTCTCGAAAATGTTGCAACTTAAAACTACACTTAATTCGACGTACTTTTGATAGTTATTCTCCACCAAAATGCTGACATAACATATAAAGAAAATACATGCTCTGAACAACTTTTAAAATCTAATCTTGAATATTCTAGCTTCATAGACAAATTGAAGAACAAAAAAAAACAGATTGATAGATGGCATCTATTGGTGTTTCTAAAGCTTTATAGTCATTGCAATTAACATTAGGATAGGAAACGATTAGTACCGTATTGGTTGCATTTTATTTTGTAAACTGAAAATTACCATTGGGCCTTTATTGGTTTTCGTGTCTCAATAATGTTGCAACTCAAATACACTTAAATCGGCGTACTTTTGATATTTATTCTCCATGAAAATTCTGACATACCATATAAAGTATATACATACTCTGAACAACTTGAAAAATCTAATCTTAAATATTCTAGCATCATAGTCAGATTAAAGGAAAAAACACAGATTGACCATTAGTGTCGTATTTGTTGCATCTTATTTTGTATAATGAAAATTACCAATACGTCTTTATTCGTTTTCGTGTCTCAAGAATGTTGCTACTCAAAACTACACTTAATTCGTCGTACTTTCGATAGTTATTCCTCATAACAATTCTGACATACCATATAAAGAAAAAACACGTTCTGAACAACTTTTAAAATCTAATCTTGAATATTCTAGCTTCATAGTGAGATTGAAGAACAAAAAAAAACAGATTGATAGATGACATCTATTGGTGTTTCTAAAGCTTTATAGTCATTCCGATTAACATCAGGATAGGAAACGATTAGTACCGTATTTGTTGCATTTTATTTTGTAAACTGAAAATTAACATTGGGCCTTTATTGGTTTTCGTGTCTCAATAATGTTGCAACTCAAAACTACACTTAAATCGGCGTACTTTTGATATTTATTCTCCATGAAAATTCTGACATACATTATAAAGTATATACATACTCTGAACAACTTGAAAAATCTAATCTTAAATATTCTAGCATCATAGTCAGATTAAAGGAAAAAACACAGATTGACCATTAGTGTCGTATTTGTTGCATCTTATTTTGTATAATGAAAATTACCAATACGTCTTTATTCGTTTTCGTGTCTCAAGAATGTTGCTACTCAAAACTACACTTAATTCGTCGTACTTTCGATAGTTATTCCTCATAACAATTCTGACATACCATATAAAGAAAAAACACGTTCTGAACAACTTTTAAAATCTAATCTTGAATATTCTAGCTTCATAGTGAGATTGAAGAACAAAAAAAAACAGATTGATGGATGACATCTATTTGTGTTTCTAAAGCTTTATAGTCATTCCGATTAACATTAGGATAGGAAATTATTAGTTCCGTATTTGTTGCATCTTATTTTGTCGAATGAAAATTACCATTACATCTTTATTGGTTTTCGTGTCTCAATAATGTTGCAACTCAAAACTACACTTAATTCGACGTACTTTTGTTAGTTATTCTCCACAAAATTTCTGACATACCAGTTAAAGAAAATACATACTCTGAACAACTTTTCAAATCTAATCTTGAATATTCTAGCTTCATAGTCAGATTGAAAAAAAAACAGATTGATAGATGACATTAGTGTTTTTAAAGCTTTATAGTAATTCTGGTTAAACTTAGGACAACAAACCATTAGTGCTGTATTTGTTGCATCTTATTTTGTTTAATGAAAATTACCATTACGTTTTATTGGGTTTTGTGTCTCGAAAATGTTGCAACTCAAAACTACACGTAATTCGGCGTACTTTTGATAGTTATTCTTCACCAAAATGCTGACATAACATATAAAGAAAATACATGCTCTGAACAACTTTTAAAATCTAATCTTGAATATTCTAACCTCATAGTCAGATTGAAGAATAAAACAGATTGATAGATAACATCTATTGGTGCTTCTAAATCTTTATAGTAATTTTGATTAAGCTTAGGATAGGAAACCATTGGTATCGTATTTGTTAAATCTTATTTTAACGAATGAAAATTTACATTGTGCCTTTATTGATTTTCGTATCTCAATAGTGTTGCAAATCAAATCTAATCAAAATTTAGGTTACTTTTGATGATAATCATATCCTAATCTTTTCCGGTGTTTCCAGCAAAGAAGACCTACTAGACATCTTCTTTAATGTTTGATATTTAAGATTTAATGCTGCACCCCTTCTTCATTCCCCTTTCTTTTCTCTCTAGTCTATTGTCCTCCTAACGAGGTAGAACAAAAAACCGGATGACCGCTTTAATTTATTTCAACGGTCGTTATCGTGTCCGAAAGTTCTTTTTAGGAACTCCCATCAAAAGTTACGCACAATAAGAAGGACTTGAAGAAGGACACATATATGTAAGGTGTTGTAGATAGAAGAAAACATACGAGGGGTTGGATGGACTCTGGGCGCCCTACTGTCTGGTCGGTCCGGTGTCCCGGTTTGAAACCTGAGTTCCAGAATGACCAGAATTGCATCCCCTTTTATTTGAGTCGTCGCTACGCACCGGCCAGGTACCTGCCCAATGCCCATTGCCCATTGCCCAAGCATCCCACTGGTCCCAGAACCATTCAAGAAGGAACCTATTCTTTATTTCTTTGGAAAGTTGCGTGCTCGTACATCAGCCGAAGCTAAACGAGATTGCTACTTTTGCTTTGCATAAAACTTGAGTCTTTACTGCCTACGCTCGATGCGCGAGCAGAAAAGCCTCATTTCCCTTATACCGCCTGCACGCAACTCTCGTAATTTGCGTATATCGCCAGAGGGATAGGTCATGCTCTCAAGTCCACTTTCTCTCAAGAGTTTCAGAACCTATTGTTATACATCGAGAATCGAATTCCTTCCTGCCTGGGAATTAGCTTTTAATTGCTGATGTTCCCATCAGTTTTTCGAAAATACTCTAAAATGGGGCCTGGTAATTAAAATTAGGTATAAATACGTTACAATCCGTTGAAGTCCCAAAAAATTCCTTGAAAGAGACGCTAAATTCCATCTGGGTCTATGGGGCGAACCTATCTAATAAAGTCGATTGAACGGAATTCTCGAAAACCTCGCACTCATTGTGTTTGAATACCTGTTTGGTAGGATACTGTGCGAATGACTTTAAGTTGCTGTTTTTAGTTTTTTTCTTTTTGGTTTTCTGGAGATTTTTAAATCGCGGTTTCCAAAATAGGAATTTTCATTGGAACAATTTATTTTTAAAAGAAAAAGTTTTATTTTTAAGCGATTATTAATTAAGGCAAAAATGCTGTTCTTAAATTTTTGATTTATAGTGTTCAAAAAATGACAAAAGAATTCTATACATAATCACTTGATAATGTGTAATTCAGAATGTTTCTAAGCATTATTGATAAAAGAAATGATTTTTATTATTATTTTTTAAATAATAAGAAATGATTTTTTTAAAATATTTTGTTACAAATTATACTTTTGTAAACTTTTTTACACTTTCAAAGAAATGAGGAAAATAAAATTATGAACAAAAACTGAAATTATCTTAATTATTTTCAAAGCTTTTAAACGACATTTCAAAGTTTTTAAAGTTTTAAAAAAGGTTTTCAAGTAATAAAATTATTCTTTGCTATGCCAGCAATAATTGAAATTGATTTTTTTATATTTTAGATACCTAATTTTAGGAATCTATTTTAAAATATTTTAAAAAACGTATCAAATGAGTTTCATTAACTTTCGGAACAGAATGTATAGTAGATCACGAACCAAGATTTTGAAAGACAACAAAATTAGAATAAATTTAAAATATATTTAGAATTTCTGAAAGAAATACAAAAATATTTTTAAACTTAATATAACAGTATTTCAACACATTGAAAAAATGTAAATTTTTGAAGATTTAAAAAACAAAAAATTTAGAAGAATTTTAAAAGATTTCAAGAGAATAATTTTTTTCAAGATTTCGAAACATTCAAAAATATTTCCAAAATTGTCACACAAAAATCTATGAGACTTTAGGACAAGTTTCAAACAATTTCAAAACTTTTTAAAATATTCAGGAAAAATTCTAATCATTTTTAAAATATATTTAAAAGTTTTTAAATATATTTTTAACTAATTAAAAATTGAACAAGATTAAACAAAACGTTACTTTTTTAATCTTTTCAACTCAAAAAATTTAAAGCTTTTTAAAGGTTTAAAAGGTTTAAAGATTGCAAAATTAATATCAATAGAATATTTGAAAATATTTTAAAATAATTTGAAACATTAAATATGGTTTCCTGCATTGTCAAAAACAAATCTCAAAGATTTTAAGAAAATTTTTTTGAATAATTCGAATCACTTTAACATATATTCATGAATTTTTGAATAGCCTAAAAATATTTAAAAAATTGAAAGATTTCCAAAAATTAAAAAAAATATTTTAAAGTTATTCTCAAGCATTAAAAATTTTTAATTATCTTTTAAACTGACCCAGATTTTTCCTATTTTTTTTTTTTTTTTTTTTGAAATACATAGAATTATAAAAAAAATTTCTTGGAATTTTCTTCAATAAATTATTGCAGCCTTATCTAAAAATCACGATTTTATTGGAATTAGTTTAAGAGTAAATACAGCTTAAAAGCTGATAAAATTCACTCAATCTAGTACGACGGCTTACATCCGAGTATAACCGAGACAAGCGCTGCTTAACTTCGGTGATCGAGCGAGAAGCCTCAAACAATTATATGCGTCCAATCGGACACAGAAATTGATCTATTTTATAGACATTCAATCTTTTTTTTATTAAATTGTTAATACTTTGAATGATTTTTAAAGATATTTGGAAGTTTTGAAAATATTAAAAAATAATTTAAAATTGGTGAAAATTCTCAAAAAATCGAAAACAGTGTTTTAAGAATTTTGAAAAGATTGTCAAAATAACCAATTTTCTTCAGATTTCACAAAAAATTTTGTTTCAAAAAATTTTGAATCATAAAAGATATTAAAGATGTTTTTTTCAAAAAATTCTCAAATAATAAAATATTTCAAAAACTTTAACCAAAAGTGAGATTTTTGAAGATTTCGAAATAAAGTTTTGAACATTTTTTAAAGATTTTGAAAGGTTTTCAAGATTATAAAAGAAATTCTTAAGATTTTTGAGAATATTTAAAAGAATTTTAGAAATTTTTAGAATTTTTAAGAAATGAAAACTATTTTAAAACCTTAAAATATTTTCAAATATTTATCAAATATTCTCAAATTTATTCCAATCGTCAAAAAAAGTATGAGTATCTTTTAAACTACTCAAAGTGTCCCATATTTTTTTTATTAAAATTGAAAAAGTTTGTTTTAAAATAAAAATCTTTTTTGACTGAGGATTCATCTGTTTTCTTCATAATTCGTATTTTTCGATAAATTCAGCCATTTTGTTCAAAATTCTGTTTTTAAAAAGATTCATCTCTTGATAAAAAAACTAATTTTTTTTATTGAGTTTGCAAATTTTCGGTTTTAAAATTAAAATACTTTTTAGCTTGCAATTCAACTAATTTGATGGAAATTAGTCTTTTTCAATGAATTCAATACTTTTTGATTTAAAATTTAAAATATTTTTTATTTCGAAAAAAAAATTACAATCGTTTTAAGAATTTTGAAAGAGTTTCCAAAATAACAAAATTTTCTTTCAATTTCACGAAAAAAATTTCATGATTTTTTGTTTTGTTGCTAGAGTTATTTTAAGAGAATATTTATAAATTGCGTATGGAAGGTTCCGAAAGACTTTCAAATTTATCAAAAAAGTATTTGGAATATTTGAGAGGCAATTTTTAAAATTTTCCATGATTTTGTCAAAATTTCAGAAAAATTCGAATCATAAAAGATATTAAGATGTTTTTTTTCAAAAAATTCTTAAATAATAAAAAGTTTTAAAAACTCAAACCAAAAATGAGATTTTTCAAGATTCCGAATTAAATTTTTAAACTATTTTTAAGATTTTGAAAGGGTTTTCAAGATTATAAAATTTTTTTTTAAGATTTCTGAGAATATTTGAAAGGATTATAAAACATTAAAAAATATTTAAAAAACTATCTAGAATGAATCTGGAAAAATTCAAATCAATTTTCGGAACAATTCGAGTAAATTTACATGAAATTTAGAAATTTTTAGAATTTTGAAGAGATGAAAACTATTTTAAAACCTGCAAATGTTTCCAAATATTAATCAATAATTCTAAAATTTATTCCAAGTGTCAAAAAAATATAAATATCTTATAAAGTACAAAAAATTTCCCATATTTTTGTATTAAAATTGAAAATGTTTGTTTTAAAATAAAAATCTTTTTTGACTGAGGATTCATCTGTTTTCTTCATAATTCGTATTTTTCGATAAATTCAGCCATTTTGTTCAAAATTCTGTTTTTAAAAAGATTCATCTCTTGATAAAAAAACTAATTTTTTTTATTGAGTTTGCAAATTTTCGGTTTTAAAATTAAAATACTTTTTAGCTTGCAATTCAACTAATTTGATGGAAATTAGTCTTTTTCAATGAATTCAATACTTTTTTATTTAAAATTTAAAATATTTTTTATTTCGAAAAAAAAATTACAATCGTTTTAAGAATTTTGAAAGGATTTTCAAAATAACCAAATTTTCTTCAGATTTCACGAAAAATATTTTATGATTTTTTAAAATTTTGCTGCAGTTATTTTAAGAGAATATTTGGAAATTTTAAAGAAGGTTCCGAAAAACTTCCAAACTTATCAAAAAAGAATTGGGAAGATATGAGAGGCAATTTTTTAAATTTTTATATATTATTCAAAATTTGAGAAAAATTTGAATCATAAAATATATTTAGAGCTTTTTTTTCAAAAAATTCTTAAATAATAAAAAGTTTAAAAAACTCAAAACAAAAATGAAAATTTTTGAAGATTTCGAAATAAAGTTTTGAACTTTTTTTTAAGATTTTGAAAGGTTTTTCAAGATTATAAAAAATTTTTTTTTAAATTTCTGAGAATATTTAAAAGGATTTCAAAACGTGAAAAATATTTAGAAGAACTATCTAGAATGAATCTGGAAGAATTCAAATCAATTTTCGGAATAATTCGAGTAAATTTACAAGATGAGAATTTTGAAGAGATCAAAAATATTTTAAAACCTTGAAATATTTTCAAATATTTATCAATAATTCTTAAATTTATCCCAAGTTTCAAAAAAATATAAGTGTCTTTTAAACTACTCAAAATTTCCCATATTTTTTTATTAAAATTGAAAAAGTTTGTTTAAAAATTAAAATTTTTTTTGACTGAGGATTTTTTTATTTTGTTTATAATTTGTATTTTTCGATGAATTCAGCCATTTTGTTCAAAATTCTGTTTTGAAAAAATTCATCTCTTGATTAAAAACGAATTTTTTTTATTGAAATTTTGTAGAAATTGTTGATGTAAGTTGTTGGCTTTAGGGTCAGGAAAATTGAAACTAATTAAGTTGTTTCAAAAATCCTCCAGCGATTTTTTTATTGAGTTTGCAAATTTTTTATTTTAAAATTAAAATACTTTTTAGCTTGCGATTCAACTAATTTGATGGAAATTAGTCTTTTTTATGAATTCGATACTTTTTGATTTAAAATTAAAATATTTTTTATAAAAAAAAAAAAAAAAAAATTACAAGCGTTTTAAGGATTTTGAAAGGATTTCCAAAAAAACAAAACTTCTTTTAGATTTGACGAAAAAATGTGATTAATTTTTTTTGTTTTGCTACAGTTATTTTAAGAGAATATTTGGCAATTTTATAGAAGGTTTCGAAAGACTTCTAAATTTATCAAAAAAGAATTAGGAAGATTTGAGAGGCAAATTTTTCAATTTTCTATAATTTTTTCAAAATTTGAGAAAAATTCGAATCATTAAATATATTTGGATGTTTTTTTCAAAAAATTCTCAAATGGTTAAAAGTTTCAAAAACTTAAACCAAAAATAAGGTTTTTGAAGATTTTTAAATAAAGTTTTACACTTTTTTGAAAGATTTTGAAATAAAGTTTTGCACTTTTTTGAAAGATTTTGAAAGGTTTTTCAATATTATAAAAAAAATTCTTAAGATTTCTGAGAATATTTAAAAGGATTTTAAAACATTAAAAAATATTTATAAAACTAACTAGAATGAATGCGGAAGAATTCAAATCAATTTTCGGAACAATTCGAGTAAATTGACATGAAATTTAGAAATTTTTAGAATTTTGATGAGATCAAAAATATTTTAAAACCTTGAAATATTTTCAAATATTTATCGAATATTTTGAAATATATTTGAAAGGTCAACAAAATATAAGTATCTTTTAAACTACTCAAAATTTCCCATATTTTTTTTTATTAAAATTGAAAATGTTTAATTTAAAATTAAAATCTTTTTTTGACTGAGGAGTCATCTGTTTTGTTCACAATTTGTATTTTTCGATGAATTTAGCCATTTTCTTCAAAATTCTGTTTTTTTTTTTAAATTCATCTCTTGATAAAAAAACTAATTTTTGTTTGTTTTGTTGATTCAGAACCAATGTAATTAGATTATTATATTATCAAAAACATTGAAAATTAATAATCCAAATATAATACATTCATAAAAATTGCTAACATTGAAAATATTATTATTTATTTCATTTGATTTTTAATATTCTATTAATAAAAAAATTAAATAAAAAGACTTCCTCAATTTGATATTTACGTCTCTAACGAGCCGGAAGGTAAGATAGTTTGGAAAACTGTTTTTTAATTATTGAATCTTTTTCATGCTCTTCTGCATAAAGTTATACTTGTGAAAATGGATTATTTTAATCTCAAAATAAAAAACTAATTTTTGTTATTAAGTTTGCAAATTTTTTGTTTTGAAATTAAAATTATTTTTAGCTTGCGATTCAACTAATTTGATGAAAATTAGTCTTTTTCGATGAATTCGATAATTTTTGATTTAAAATATTTTTTAGTTCAATCATGAATTATTACATTTTTCGTTGAGATTTTTTTTCTGCGGTATTTATATTTTTAATCTATTCCTTATTAAGAATATTACAAATATTTGTAGCTCAAGCCCAATAATATTTACAACAAACATTTTTAAAAATTTTGAGTCCTCAATAAATATCCAATATTTTCTTGAAATGAAGATTTTTTTAGCCTTCAATTTGTTTTTATTTTTAAAATTACAATCTGAGAATATTTATTTTCTGACCTAAAACGGCCTAGCTAAACAGCTAAATAATTTTTTTTTATAAATAAAAAAAGATTTGTGTTAGTATTGCTGCACCATTTCGGGCACCCTAACTAAGCAAACTGATGCAATGATAATTAGCTTCGAAAAATATAAAATAAATCATCTTTTGTTAGCTCTGGGTCCTAATACAAAATTCTAGCTAATTACACTCATAATTTTGTGGTCCCATAAAACTCTGTTATTTTGATATTCATATTCAGATTTTCGAGGACAGACAAGTTGGTCTCTCTCTCTCTCTCTCTTGTTGTTGTTTTTTTTTCGTCATCGATTGTTGGAAAGGAACGACCCAGTGAGAGAGAAACCCTCGTAACCCGGCATTCCACGCGTTAGTTTGATGGGCCCGTTCGCTCGGGCCTCGGCACCTTTTTACACAGCTTTTTCCAGCCGTTCGCGAGATCGTTCCTGGCTACCGGATCGTCACAGTTTAACTCTTTGTAATATTTCTCGTAGCGTCCCACCCATGCCCATCAGCACGGCCTCTTCAGTCTTCAGTCTTCAGTCTTCAGTCTTGAGAATCTTCGCCGCAGAGTCTACTGACTACTCTACTCAGTCTACTGAGTCTACTCCTCCACCTTCTCGCTTTCTGTACCTGTACCTGCACCTCATGGGATGGATCATGGTGAGCCAGCAAAGAATGCGCGCGTAGCCGGCGCATACCGGAGAATCGCAGAACGTTTTGACGACCCCATAAAACCGAACGGATGGACGAACCACCTCTTGACGCGCTTCTCTCTCTCTCTCTCTCTCTTTTCTTTATTCCTTTCTCATTCTCTCTTCCCCCCCCCAATCCCCCCCCCCCCCCCCCCCCCCCCCTCATGCCTTGGGAGCCACGACAAAGAATCGCGCCCCCCCCCCCCCCCCTCCC
>JAAAKG020120857.1:0-38230 GCA_010014905.2 Druon quercuslanigerum
ATTTGACAAAAACCAGGGGGGTCAAATTTTGCATAAATCTAATACCTTCTCTGATGAGAATGTAAAAATGCATGATCACATTCGAGTGAAAAATATTTACGATACTAGAACATTGTGCATGTTTAAAGAATGTTGCCATTGCAGAAACAGGGCAATATGTAAGAATAAATCTATGAACAATTTTATTTTTTATTTATTTGGGGCCTGACTTGCAAAAACATTATGTTGGTAGACATATTGTAACCCACTTCCAAATTCACAATATTTCAAACTCTTATTTTTTTATTTAAAGAATTTAATTTTTTTTGCTATAAATATAATCATTTTATTTTAAAAATTAAAGAAATTTAAAAAAGATTAAAATAAAATTTAAAATCCAAATTGACGTCTGATAATCAAGTTAATGAGCAGAGTTTCTGAAAATAAAATCAAGAATCCAAAGACCAACTTTGGACAATCGGCATTAAATGTTCCCAATGCAATCTGAAAAAAAATTCTTCTTCCCTAAAAAAGAAAAGAAAAAAATCTTCTCCCTTCGGAAAAAAAGAAAAAAAGGAAAGAAAAATGAGAAGGCAACCAACCAAGTCCCCTTCGTTCTCTCTTTAAAAAAAAAGAATGTCATATATAATTATTTATTATTTTATATTTCTACCGTTTTTTGTTTGTTTTTATTATCAAAATACAACAAAAAATATTTTTAAATATAATCACCAACGTTTCGGCTCTCATACATCATTTTTTTATTTTCATTTTTTCCGAAAAGTTGGTAATTATATTTATAAATGTTTTTTTGTGTGGTTTGATAAAAAAACAAAAACGATGAAAAAAAAATTATTTATATATGAAATTTGAAAAAAAGAGAGAGAAGAAAGGGGATTTGGTTGGTTGCCTTCTCATTTTTTTTCCTTTTTTTGTTTTTGTCCAAAGGGAGAAGTTCTTTTTATTTTATTTGTTAGGGAAGAAGAAGAATTTTTATTTCATTAATTTTTAATTTTTTTTCTTAAGATATTTTTAATTTTATCTCTTTGGTTGATTATTATTGATCTATTTTTTTTATAATTTCATCATCCCGCTAAAAATTTGTTGTTATTAAAATATCAATACCTGAATTTGTCGTTTCACTCAACTCTGTTCTTGCTTGAAGCCTGAAAGTTTTTGTTCCAAAATTAAAATATTTGGTTAAAAATGAATTTATGTAGCAAAAAAAGTTAAGTAATCGGTTAAAAATGTAGGTATTCAAATAAAAACTTAAGTATTTCGAAAAAAACTCATCAAATTTTATTACAAATTCATCTTTGTTGTTAATCATTTATCTATTTGGACAAACGATTTCTCTATTTTATTTAAATTTAACATTTTTTATAACTAAACTGCTTTTTAGAAAAATTAATTATTTTCTTGAAAATACAACTGATTTTATTCGAAGGTTATTCTTTTTAGTTTAAAATTGGATTAATTGGTTAAAAGTTCATCTTTCTTATTTGAAACTTATCAATTCGCTTAAAAATTCAGTTCAACTAATTATAATCCAAAAAGTTTTTTTACACATAAAATGTAGCTCACTTTTATTATATCAACATTAATCGTTATATATTAAACTAACGTCATTAAATTTTTACCAAATTTAGAAAAAAAGAAACTTTAAAATATTGTCGATTTCATCGTTGTGTTTTTTCACGGTGATAAAATGAATAACCACTTACACTTTTTGCGCCAGGATCCCAAAATCGCTATTGCCGCGAGGTTCTTAAAAAATATTTACTTTGATTTTAAAAAAATATTTTATTCACACACAGCATTACTTGATTTAAAGCAATTTTATTTGAAAGAAACAAATTCTAGTTATGATATAAAAGAAACAAATGTTTTTAAAAATTTAAATAATTGAACCTTTTAAAAGGTATTTATTAGATAAAATCGCGTAAAAATAATTTTAAAAAGAAATTTGTAATTTTGCGAATACAAATAGAAACGTTATTTAGGGGGAGGGGGGGGGGGTACTAACAACAAATAAAATGTTTTTTTAGTTACTAAACCCCTGTCGAAACAGTATTCTAAATCTGACGAAGTCCTACTATCAGTGTAAGTATTAATAATCAAACACTGATTCATTGTTTTTTAATTTTACAGAATTAAGCTCCCAAGGCGGGAAAATTACTAAATGTTTTGGGCGCAAACAGAGGAGCTCATCCACACCCACCCCACCTCTACCCACACCGAGTAAGTTATTATTTTTGAGTAACCCCAAATTTTACTTTGAATCTAGCCTCCTTCTATTTCTAAAACTTCATTAAATCATCCAAAATTTAAATAATTTATAAAAATAATAATTTAAAATTTTAAATTCAAAAAAAGTGCTAGTCTTAATGTTTATCACAATCATACACCCACATAGAACACTTCCCGAAAAACCTGGTATTTTCTTAGGACTTGGTCCAAGTGGCCGGGAGACAAAAGTGTCCACCGCGATATTTTTGTTTTTAATAAAACTAAATTAATGTGGAAGATTTGTACACAGAACTTTTAATGAAAATAGCTCTAGTTATTAGAATGGAGTGAGAAATCGACTTTATATAAAAATCTTTTATTTGTATTTAAAAGCGGTAGAGACTTAGCTGGTAAATATTTTAATATTTTTGTTGTGTAACAAATTGAAATTTTGAACTAACACTGAAGATTAAGTTTTTTTAATAATTTCTAAGAGAAAAAAATTTACTTATATTGTTAAGTACGAGAAAACGTTAATTAAAATTTCGGACATCTAAAAATAGTATAGCAGTTGGCAGGCTACGGCCGCCTAGAGAATAAATGTGTGGTTTTAAGTTGAGGCATTCTTATATCCTTGGCGATTAATCTCAGTTGCGAGAAATGGTAGCACTAGCACTGTACGCCGCGCCGACCAAATGCGCAACTAATACTCCGAATGGGCCTGCGCGGCAGAAGGGGAATTAGTAGCGGGAAATTTAAATTATTCTTATCCCACTCAATGTAAAGATGATATCATTTACAGCTTCGAAATCTAATTGAACTTAAAGAAGTGGAAATTATCAGCACATACCTTTGCTCACAAATATTTACGCTATTATTAGAAAATATTTTATTGACTCAAACAATTATTAAAAGATAAACAGTAATGATCAATTATAGCAATAAGAATATCATTTAATCAGACATGGTCATAGAATTAATATCCCAGAATCTCTCGGGGACAAAATATGTCGTTTTTAAGAAGGGATTAGGCGATACTTATTTTTTCTATTTGCAAAAAATTTTCTAAATTTTATGCTTATTTGAATGTGGTGCGTTGTTTTTCGAAATTTCGATTTATTTCGTAGTCAGCCGGAAAATTAAAAAAAAAATGTTAAAAGTTAACAAAATGGCAGTTGTTTTCCTGAAAAAAAATAAAATTCGATTTTTTTAACAAAAAAAACCACTCGTCATTTTTTGCCAATTTCATTTTTTTGAATTTGTACTCTGAACAAGAATATCTCTTGTGAGTTTGGTGCTGGTTGAATAACTTTTGTGTTCAGAAGATTTTTTTTTTCTTACAATCGAATTTTATAGTTTTTCTCGAAAAGAATGACAGATAGGAAAAAATATTAGGAAAAGAGTTTGCACGCCTAAAAAAGTTCTATGAGAAATGTATTTTGTTTTTTTGCGATAACTTCCATCGTTTCAGAGAAAAACTTAATGATTACATTTTTGGGAAAAAATTTATTGATATATTTCTTCGAATTTGAGGAGGTGAATATTTTTGTTGTTATAAAACCGCACCTTTTTATTCTTCCAAATATTTTTAAAAAGTCTGCTAATAGAAGTAAGGATTCTTTCAGAATCATGCCAGCTGAATGGTTTTTGAGGCCAGAGGCTGATGTTTTGTCTTTTTCGCATTTTTTTCTCTCTGTTTGACTTATTGAGGAATAGAATACTACCTTTACTGAAAATATCGGCCTCTTAGTTTCATGACAGGATAGGTAAAAAAAAAACCTCGATTTGCATTGTTTTTCCTTTTTTACCCTCCTTTTTTGCTCTAGGGAAAAAAGATTCCAGTGACCTCAAAAAATGCCACATTCTCCCTGTAGACAGGGCAAAAAAACGCGAAAATCGTGCATGTGGGATAAAAATAAATTTTTTCCTTCTTAGGAACTATTGAAGGAACTTAATTATTTTCTACTATTTTTTCAAAAAAACAAAATTTTTTAAATACTAGCTAAATTTTTGCGGTTTTTTAATTCTAATAAACTATTTTTTGTTTAAAATCTTCTGTGTAAAAATTTATCGCATTAATTTAGTTTTATTAAAAGAAAAGAAATCGCGGCGGACATGAAGCAACGTTTTAACCTAGGTTTAAGTATAGGTCTAGACCTAGGACTACACGTAAGAGAAAAATTTGAAATAAACCAATGGAAAAAAATACTAAGTGAAAATTTTCAGTATTGAAAAAAGGGAATTACATCGGGAACGTTTACGAAGAAGGTATTTTTAGTTATTAATGTGAATTCCCCTTCTTGATTTAAAAATTTATTTCGTTTGGTACATATTTGATCATTTTGATTAAGAGTTCAAATGCTTAGCTAAAAATAAATTTTTTTTATTTCAGCATAATTGATTTTCTAGCAACAATTTGTCTTTTTTGGTTGACTTGAACAATTTTTTATTTAAAATTAAAAACTTTTAGGTTGAAATATTAACTATAACATTTAATTTTTAGAATTGATATTTTCTTGATTGAAATTTAACTGGATGGTTAAAAATTAAACAACTTTGTTCAAAATTTACTTTTTTCGTAGACGATTCATCATTTTAATCAAAAATTCATCTTCGTAGTTTAGGAATTCAACTTTTTCTTTAAAAATTTAATTATTTCAAAAAAGTAAATCACATTGTTAAAAAGTAAATCATTTTGTTAAAAATTGAATGAAGATGGAAGACCCTGTAATCGGGCGATTTGGATATAAAAATTTGGACCATAAAAATAAAATAAAAGCAGATTTTTAGAAAACTTTGAACAGGGCTCGTCATTGAGTTAATGTTATCGAAATGCATTTAAATAATTGTTTGTTAATAATTGATTAAGTTCTTTGAAATGAAAATAGAAAAAAAACAATAAATATATATTTCAGAGTAGCTTGAGCGATTTTGCATCTATCAATACAACATAACCTCAAACATGACATCAGAAACATGTGATTTTTGAACAATCAATTTCTAAATTGAAAAAATTAAAATGAAAATTAAAATTAAATTAAATTTTAAGTCCGAAAAAATAAATTCCGCATTTTTTTTAAATCTTGATTTTATTAGGTGCCGCTTTTGGTTTAAAGCTTTCCATGTACAATGCATGGGAAAAAATCACTTTTTTGAGTTTTTGGAATAATTTTTTAGAATTCCGGAAAATGTGACTGGAACGTATACATATGGATTTGAAATCCAGAATACAACCCCACAAGTCCGTAAAAATTACCCCTAAAACCAAAAATGTAAATTCTTCATAAAATCGATCTTTTGAGCACTGTGTTCTCATCTTTGTTTATTTAAATTTTTTTCTACTGGTCTGCTACAATATTTATCAACATTGGGTAAATTATTTTCATTTATTAAAACAAATAGAATTTGCTCAAACAATTTTTTTATTATCTTTTTTACTACAAATTATTTATATTTCCTTAGTCGATTATTTATTAACGTGCAGATTTTCTGGAAATATAACCAAGAATACAACGACCATATTTAGACAACCACCATAAAATGTTCCTATTTATATTTGAAAAAAACAAACAATTTTTTCTAAAAAGATGAGAAAAAAAAATTTTTTTGGGCAAGAATAAAAAAGAGGAAAGAAAAATGAGCAGAAAACCAACCAAATCCCGTTTCTTCTCTTTTTTATATCTTTCGTCTTGTTTATTTTTATTATCATCAAATCACAATAAATAAAATTTATAACAAATAATGACCAACGTTTTCGCACTCGTCACACACCCTTAACTCGGAATAATTAAATAAATAAATAAAAAATATTCGAGCAGGCAGGAGCAGCAACAAAACCACGATACTTTCTTCCTGGCACCTTAGAATCAAATCATCGTTCTGTTGCTGCTCCTGCATGCTCGAATTTTTTATTTTATTTTTATTAAAAAAAAATTTTTTCTTTATAAGAGTATGTATGAGTGCTTAAACGTTGCTGATTATTTCTTACAAATGTTATTAAAAATTATCATTTGATAATAATAAAAATAAAAAAGATGAATAAAATAAAAAGAGAAGGAAGGGAATGCAGTTAACTGAATAATCATTGTTCTTTCCTCTTTTATATTTTTGTTCAAAAAAGAAAATTCCTTTATTTTTTATTTTTCAGAAACAAACTGTTATTTTGTTTCAAATTTCCATAGGAACATTTTATGATGGTTATCCAGATTCAAATAAGATTATGTACGTTAAATAGGATTTTAAATTTGATTTTAATCTCATATAAATTTCTTGAATTTTTATTTGTGAACATTGTTTGATTAATTTTTTATTGTTCTAACAAACTTCATTTGTTAAAATATTTGTTTAAATTATTTTTTAAATATTACTGTTGGCCTAGTGAGATATTTAATAACATTGTTTTATTAATTTTTCATTATTTCAAGAAATTCCATTTATCTGAAAAATATATTAAAATTTTCTAGAAAGATTGTCAAATTTGTTGGAAAAATTATTGTTTAAACAAATTAAGGGTTGTGTATGATAAATAATAATTTATTGTCTATGCAATTGAAAAATATTTTAAAATAAATTTTGTTTGTACCAATAATAGAAAGTGCAAGTAAGATGAATTTTTATTTAAACAAAAAGTTTTTGAACAAATATAAAATGTTGTCATATTTAAAACTACAGATATATTTAAAAACTATTAGGAAAAGTCGCCATTTTAATGCTTTGCATTTATTTTTGACTGTTGAAACTAAATTAGTTTTTACATTTTTGTATAAATTTTTATTTTTTTAAATGTTTTCTACCTTTATCGGCTTTCACAAATAATAGATCTTTGTGGTTTTTTTGAAAATTCACAATATTCTCTGTAATCTTATTATTATTTTTAATATTATTATTTCTGTGGTGAATTAAAAAAGAATTCAGTAACTGTCCTTCTAATTTTTAATTTGTCTTCGTCATTCTATAAATTTTGCATGGAGTTTTCAATAGTGGCAATGATATTGTTCACCGGAATTTTATCGGTATTGTAAGGAACACAATATTTTTTTCTTAAGCATAAAAATTCAGCAATTTCATCAGGGATTTATACATTTGAAACATTTTTAAAACTTTTTTTAACCCTAAATTCTCGGACTTTTACAATTGTTTCGAAGCTGCCATCTGTCATCCATTGGAACTTTTTAACACCATCATTTCTAATGTTAAATTTTAATTTTTTTAACGCGTGAATATTTTTAACTACATTATTAATTTAGCAGTTTAACAATTTTCTTTTAGTGTTTTTTAGTGTTTAATGGCTTTATGGTGACAGAGAACAGAAATGATAATGATTTCACTATATAAAACATTTTTAAAAATAATAATTTATACAAAAATGTAAAAACTAATTTAGTCTCAACAGTCGAAAATATTCACAGTTGAAAATATTCACGATTTACGTCAAATTTATAATTATTTAAAATATCCTTTAATTAGAAATATTAATGAAGATTCTTTACATTTTTTCTTTGATTCGCAATATTAGACGTCGGAAAAATTAAAATTTAACATTCGAAATGATTGTGTTAAAAAATTCCAATGATCGAAAGATTAAAAATTCGAAACGATTGAAAAACTCCGAGAATTTAGAGTCAACAATTTTTTTTTAAATGTTTCAAAAGTAAAAATCCCTGATGAAATTCCTAAATCCTCAGTCTTGGGGAAAATAATTGGTGTTCCTTATAATAAAGTCAAAATTCTTGCGCGAATATTGAAAACTCCATAAAAAAAATTTAGAGAATGACGAGGAAAAATTATAATTTAGAAAGACAGTAACTGAATTAATTTTAAATCACAACAGAAATAATAATAATAAAAATAATAAAATTACAGAAAATCTCATAAATTTTCAAAAAAAAACCACGAATATCTATTATTTGTAAAAGCAGATGAAGGGAAATCTTCATTAATATTTCTAAATAAACGCTATATTGAATAATTAGGAATTTGACCTAATTCGAGAATATTTTCAACTTTATTATTAATCTCACAATTTAACACTTTCCTTTGATTGTCTAATTTAGTATTTTGTAATTTAAATTTATTAATGTATCTGTTATTTTCCCATCTGGAAACACTAACCTTGCATTTATTTTCGACTATTGGAACTAAATTAGTTTTTACATTTTAAATTTAAAATACACTCTGTAATTCTTTTTTTAATATTATTATTATTTCTGTTGTCCAAAGCTAAAGATTCAGCAATTTCATCAAGGATTTTTAGATTTGAAACATTTTTAAAACATTTTTTAAATCTAAATTCTCGGAGTTTTACAATTGTTTCGAAGTTTTTATCTTTCAACTATTGGCACTTTTTAATACAATCATTTCTAATGTTAAATTTTAATTTTTCAAATGCCTGATATTGCGAATAAAATAAAAAAAGTAAAGAATCTTTATTATTATTTCTAAATAAACCATATGTTATTACTTTAGCCATTTAACAATTTCCTTTGGGTGCTTTGTTTTTTATTTGTAATTTAAATTAATTAATGTATATTTTATTTTCCCATCTGGAAACAATATTACTACATTTATTTTCGACTGTTGGAACTAAATTAGATTTTACATTTTTGTATAAATTATTCATTTTTGAAATGTTTTCTTTAGTGAAATTATAATCATTCCTGTTCGCTGCCACCATAGTATTGCCCTTATCGGCTTTTACAAATAATAGATCTTTGTGGCTTTTTTTAAAATTTACAATATTCTCTGTCATTTTATTATTGTTTTTAATATTATTGTTTCTGTTCTGAATTAAAAAAATAATTCAGTTACTGTACTTCTAGTTTTTAATGTATCCTTGTCATTCTCTAAATTTTTTATGGAGTTTTCAATATTGGCAGAGGAATTTTCTCGGTATTGTAAGGAACACCAAATTTTTTTCCAAGGATAAAGATTTAGCAATTTTATCAGGGATTTTTACATTTAAAACATTTTTAAACACATTTTTTAGCTTTAAATTCTCCGAGTTTTACCATTGTTTCGAAGTTTTCATCTTTCAAACATTGGAACTTTTTAATACAATTATTTCTAATGTTAAATTTTAATTTTTTAAACGCCTGATATTGCGAATCAAATAAAAAATGTAAAGAATCTTTATTAATATTTCTAAATAAACGATATTTTGCATAATTAGAAATTTGACGTAATTCATGAATATTTTCAACTTTTAAAACTATTTTATTTTTTTCATTTTTGCACAAATTATTATTTTTAAAATGTTTTCTATAGCGAAATCATAATCATTCCGGTTCGCTGCCACAATAATATTGCCCTTATCAGCTTTTACAAATAATAGACCTTTGTGGTTTTTTTGATAATTTACTATATTCTCTGTAATTTTATTATTATTTTTAATATTATTATTTCTGTTGTGAATCAAAAAAAAAATTTAGTTACTGTCCTTCTAATGTTTAAATTATCCTCGTCATTCTCTAAATTTTTTATGGAGCTTTCAATATTGGCACAAGAATATAATCGGTATTGTGAGGAACAACACATTTTTTCCAAAGGCTAAAGATTCATCAATTTCTTCAGGAATTTTTATATTTGAAACATTTTTAAAATATTTTTTATCTCTTAATTCTCGGAGTTTTACAATTATTTCGAATTTTTTATCTTTCAACAATTGGAACTTTTTAGATAATCATTTCTAATGTTAAGTTTTAATTTTTCCAACAATAAAAAATGTAAATAATCTTTATTAATATTTCTAAATACACGGTATTCTAAACAATCAGAAATTTGACTTAATTCGTGAATATTTTCAACTGTGTCATTAATTTCGCAATTTAACAATTTCCTTTGAGTGCTTTGTTTAGTATTCGTAATTTGAATTTATTAATGTATCTTTTATTTTTTCATCTAGAATTAATATTACTCCATTTATTTTTGACTGTTGGAACTAAATTAGATTTTACATTTTTGTATAAATTATTAATTTTTGAAATGTTTTCTTTAGTGAAATTATAATCATTCCTGTTCGCTGCCACCATAATATTGCCTTTATCAGCTTTTACAAATCATAGATCTTTTTTTTTTATTTACATTATTCTATGTAATTGTATTATTATTTTTAATATTATTATGTCTGTTGTGATTTGAAATTAATTCAGTTACTATCCTTCTAATTTTTAATTTATCCTCGTCATTCTATAAATTTTGCATGGAGTTTTCAATACTGGCAATGATATTGTTCACAGGAATTTTATCGGTATTGTAAGGAAGACCAAATTTTTTACCCAAGACTAAAAATTCAGCAATTTCATCAGGGATTTTTACATTTGAAACATTTTCAAAACATTTTATGCCTCGAAATTGTCGGAGTTTTTTTTCATATTTCAAACCATTGGATCTTCGGAATACAATCATTTCTCATGTTGAATTTTAATTTTTCCAACACCTGATATTGCGGATCAAATAAGAAAAAGAATCTTTATTAATATTTCAAAATAAACTGCTTTTGAAATAATTAGAAATTCGACCTAATTCGTAAATATTTTCAGCTTTTTTAACAATTTCCTTTGAGTGTTTTATTTAGTATTTTGTAATTTAAATTCATTAATGAATCTTTTGTTTTCCTGTCTGGAAACAATATTACTGCATTTATTTTCCACTGTTGGAACTAAATTGGTTTTTTCATTTTTATATAAATTATTAATTTTTTTAAGGCTTTCTATAGTGAAATAATAATCATTCCTATTCGCTGCCACCATAATATTGCCTTTATCGGTTTTTACAAATAATAGATCTTTGTGGTTTGTTTGAAAATTTACATTATTCTCTGTAATCTTATTATTATTTTTAATATTATTATTTCTGTTGTAAATAAAAAAATAATTTAGTTACTGTCCATCCAATTATTAATTTAACCTCGTCATTCTCTAAATTTTTGCATGGAGTTTTCAATATTGGCAATGATATTGTTCACAGGAATTTTGTCGGTATTGTTGGACACCAAATTTTTTTCCATCTGGAAATAATATCATTGCATTTATTTTTAACTGTTGGAACTAAATTATTATTTACATTTTTGTATAAAATATTATTTTTTTAATTGTTATCTACAGTGAAATTATAATCATTCCTGTTCGCTGGCGCAATAATATTGCCTTTATCAGCTTTTACAAATAAAAGATCTTTTGTGTTGTAAGGACACCAAATTTTTTTCCTAAGGCTAAAAAATTAAAGAATTTCATCAGAGATTTTTAGATTTGAAACATTTCATAAACATTTTTCAACTCTAAATTCTGGGAGTTTTACCATTTAACCGCTGACGATCGAAAAAGGATCCGCTCGAAACGCCGCCGTTTAAGTTGGCTCCTGGGTAATATTTTTTTCCAGTCAATTTTTAATGTTTCAATAACATAATCCAATAGAAAATTTTGTTGCGAATATTTTTAGTCCTATAAATGAATATTAAACATTCATTAGTTTTTAAAATAATTTACACTAAACATTTTTAAGAATTTTTATCCTTCTCATGACGTAAATTAGATATTGAAAGTTTCAGACGCTTCGGTAGTCGAATTTTGAGAAATTTAAAATTCATGGTTACCTAAACTTTTGTCAGGACTCAAGGAAGTATTTGGAAAATATCAGGCAATTGTGATTTAATTCTTAATAACCAATTATAAAAATTAGGACTAACATAATATTTATATAATAAATTGTACGATTTCTTTATAAATAATTTAATCATTTTCATCACTACATTTAGTGTTGCCTTCGGCAGAATTGTTTTGCGTAAATTGCGAAAAATAATTTTCATAAAATTCTTTTCCAGGCGCGCTAAGAAAATTTAAAAGACTTTTCACATCTTTTATTTTAGCCCATTTTAGTCCAATTCGAGGTGGACAACTTCTTGGAAGATCTTTTAGTTTAATATTAGTAGTAAACCTTCTCTGGGATTACTTTTTCTTTTACACTGTCCCTTATAGTAGCCCTAGTAATATATTCCTCTCCCTACAATATAACACATAAGTTTTGTAAACTTTTTGATTAAAAGAAACGTCTATTCAATGAGTGCCCTTTATTAATTCCATAATAATTTGATACTCAAAACGTTTTACATTTTCAATAGTGGAATTCAATGTGAAAACAATATTAGACTATTTAAACTAATTTTAAATCTTTCAACCATTGGAACTTTTTGATACAATCATTTCTAATTTTAAATTTCGCAATTTAACAATTTCCTTTGAGTGTTTTGTTCAGTATTTTGTAATTTAATTGTGACTTTATAGTGAAAATTGCGAATTTGAAACTGATTCGTGTGATTTAGAATATGAGAATAAGACTTTATTATTGACCGTAAGACCGAATACATTGCTGAATTTAGCTTAAATGTTAATTAAAAATTAAAACTGCCGAAGAAAGAAAAAACACTTTTAGTAGCTGTATCTATAATTGCTTTGCATATATCTAATGATAGATCTCTTTTTTTATTTGTAAATCATTTTGAAGTTTAGCGACTAGTAATGTAGATCCTTAAGTTACCAGTCTACAAAAATGTCATTAATCTTAATTTTTCCTTGCCAAATTAGGTATACCTCGACATACATACCTCCACAAAAACAGTATTGAAATAAGACTGCAGAATGGTTATTGCTACTACGGAGCGATTATCTATCCTGGCCGCATAACACCCACCTGGCTTCATCCTGGCAAATCTGCGAAAGGGTTTCACGCTTTTATGCCATTCGATTGTGGCCTGCATGCAGAGGCAAATATGGAAATAAATCTAGACGTAATTCACGATAATATTCCGACTAATCAAATCAGCGCTCGTATATGTATAGCAGCTACTGCATATTATTTAGCTGAATCTTTCGAAGTGTATACTCTCACTCATGATCCTGAAGTTCAATGGCGATCAACCGATTATCCAGCCACCGACCAAATATATATTGTAGTGCCAATAAATGCGACCAACGTTGTCGTTTATAGGTCTCCTGTAGAAAGAAAATACGAACCACTAAGTAGGTTTTTTTAGACTACTATTCTCTGATCTCTATTTTGATTCCGATATTATTTAGCGTTGGTTTAAATTGTTCAGCTTCAAATGTAGATGTTGCAATAAAAAACAAATTTCTGGTGTCAAATTGCATTTTTATTTTGTGATTGAAGATAAAAAAATTGGAGAGATTTTTATTTTTAGACGAATCTGCTGGACGTTTTTCTTTTTGTCAAATTTCTTGATGGGATTGAACAAACTGATAGCCAGGATATGTAAATGAGCATTAAAGAAAAACTACCTGCTTAGGAAGCAAAATTTGATAAAATCGAAACCGAGGTTCAAAATAAGTTGTAGCTGCCAATTTTTAACCGATTTTTAAATTTGTTTGGTTTATATTTTTATTTTAATGCAAAGAGTAAAGAAAAAGTCGATTTTTTCGCTTTTTTATTTATCTTCCTGAAATTTGTTTTGCTATGTTCAGCATTGCTAGACTTTATCTTCACTATGGACTCTTCGTTTAAAAAGTAAATTTTTGCATTAAAATTACTTGTTTTCTTCAAAAAAATAATACTCGATCATACAAATTTGTCATCTGATATTTTTAATTAGTTTTATAAACAAATGATATAAACAAAGGCCAAACGTGGACATTTAAAGGCAGAGAAGATAGCTTTTTCTTCTACTTTTTCTCAAATGATGTGGCCAGTGATGTTTCATTATGGAAAAGTATTGTCCGATATTTTTAATATATTTTATAAACAGATTTAATAAAAAAATGACCAGTTTGTACAGTTAAAGGCCGAAAGAAACACTTTCCTGTCTTAAACTTCTTAAATTATACTACCAGTAATGTTTAGTGATAGAAGATTATCATCACAAATTTTTTATAGATTTTATAAACGAATTGTATAAATAATTCCCAGAGTGGGCATTGAATGGCCAAAAGAAACCACTTTTTCTTTTAATTTTCCTTTAAATTATGTCGGCAGTAAAGTTCAATTATGAAAAATTATAATACAATATTTCTGACTAATTTTGAAAAATTTTTTGTGTTACATTTATTAAAGAAAAAATTTGGTCCAGAATTGATGAAAAACATAAAATAGCGAAATATCACAAATAAACATCATTGGCGGCATCATATCAGGAAAATTAGGGAAAAAATGGATATTTTCGACCTTTAAATGCCCAAGTTGTAATTTTTTTTCTATAATTTGTTTATAAAAATAATCAAATATGTCGGATGAAAATTTTCTATCATTAAAAATCACTGGGGATATAATATTAGGAAAATTAAGAGAAGAAGCGATTTATTTCTGGGTTTGAATGTCCAAATCGGGCATTTGTTTATACAATTGGTTTATAAAATTATTTAAAATATCCGATAATAATTTTCCATCATCACACATCACTGGTGTTATAATTTAAGGATAATTACGGAAAAAAACAATTTTTTCTGCCTTCAAATGACCAAACTAGGAATTTGTTTATATACTTTGCTTATAAAATTAATAAAAAATATCAGATGACAAATTTCTATGATCAAGTATTGTTTATTCGATAAAAGCAAATAATTTTAATGCAAAAATCTACTTTGCAAACAAAGAATCCATATGGTAGACAATTTATTAGGCTAACTTGTTTATAACAATTAACTAAGCAATGTAATTTTTTCAACTATTCGGTTGAATAAAGAATAAAATCGGCTTTTCGTGCGGTCTTCGCAATAAAATAAAAGTTAAAAAAAAATCAAAAATCCTGCCACAGAAATCTCGAGAGCATCGAGAGCTGTTATTTGGTGATTGTGAATTCTCTTTTGTTAAAGCTCTATATATATTCTAAAATACTTTATTTACGAAGAAATGATTGCCAAAAAAGTTAACCATGACCGAGGAGGACGTTTGATTGTACCATTAATTTTGACCTTGAGATCAATTTTCAAGGTCAATTGAAGGTAAGACACTTTTCCTACACAAGAACCTATATTATTTTAATAGCGAATTTGAAAAAAGCGGGAAATTTCACATAAAAAAGGGTGTGTGGAAAAATGGTTTTTGTGACCTTGGACCGAGGGGAAAATTTGACAGTACAATCAATTTTGACCTTAAGGTCAATTTTCAGGGTCAAATAGAGGTAAGACCCTTTTCTTAGACGGGAACCCCTACTTTTCACTGAGGATTTGAAAAAACGGGAAATTTTTACGTTAAAATCATATTAAAGACATGATAAAATACAATGTGTAAATTTTTTTCAATATCTGGATGAACAATCATAGACTGAGGTACAGAAATAAATTTAATGAACACGGTGACCTATTTTAATCTATAATCCCAAAAACCTTCTAAAATACTTTTCTACGATGAAATCGTTTGGAAAAAGGTTGACCAGCACCAAGAGGGTCATTCGACTGTACCGTCAGTTTTGACCTTGAAGTCAATTTTTAAGGTCAAATAGAGATAAGACCCTTTGCTCAAATGGAAACCCCTATTTTTGACTGCAGATTTCAAAAGAGCGGGAAATTTCACGTCAAAAACCATATGTATAAAATGGTTTTTGTGACCTTGGAAAGGTAAATTAAGGTCAAATTTCTGAGAAACGACCAAATACCTTCTAAAATACTTTTCTACGAAGAAATAGTTTGGACAGAGGTTGACCAGGACCGAGGGGAACATTTGACTTTACCATCAATTTTGACCTTGAAGTCAGTTTTGAAGGTCAAATAGTGATAAGACCCTTTTCCCAAATGGGAACCACTATTTTTCATTACGGATTTAAAAAGAGCGGGAGATTTCACTTCAAAATAATATTAAAGTCATGATAAGAATACAATTTGTACATTTTTTTGCAATATCTGGATAGCAATCCTAGGCCCAGGTACAGAAATAAATTTAATATACACATATCAAATTTATTCCTGTACCTCGGTCTAGGAGTTCATAATCCCGAAGTTTTGAAATGTGGAAATTAGAATAAATCCAAGATAAACAGTTTTCACATTAAAAATAATATCGTCTCACTACGATGAGAACGTGAAAAAGTTTCCTGTGTCATACTAAACTTCGTTTGTGATCAAAGATTAAGAAATGAAGAAATTTAATTTAAACTTTACTTTGATACAAACTAAAGGTCTTAAAATCTAGATATGCATTAATATATAAAATTTGTTATATGATGGTATTTCTTTTTTGTTATTAGTTCCTTAATAATTAGAAAAATTAAAAACTTTTGATTTCTTCATTATACTTGATTCTTTTTTTGTGACCGACTGTATTGGAAAAGAAGCCGAATTGAATCATGTATCATGTAGATATAGATTGAAAAATCAATTATAATATTTCGATTGAGTCTGTGTTTATTGATAAAAAGCTTGGAAATAAATCTATTTTTATGTATCCAACGTTATTTCTATCAAGGCTTGATTTTTTTCTTGATGTTAGATACATTTCAAGTTAAATAAAATATTGTACAAAAGTGCTGTGATTTATAATAATAATTTTTTAGGAATAATAATAGGCAACTTTGAATCTAAGCCTAATATTAAAATTAATTTTCGATTAAGTTTATTATCTTAACAGCAAGAGCACAACAGTAAAAATATGTCATTAAATTATTATCAAAGTAGGAAAAAGAAGAAACTTGTAAATAAGTCCGCTTGCAGCATCGTGATTTTTTAACGTCTGATTAAAAAACTTATTTGATTAAAGCCTAGCATTATTTAATTCCAATCAATTTCATTTAAATTAAATAAACTCTATCTATTCTATATAGACAAACAAAAGTTTTTTTTTACGTCAAACAATCATTTTTCTAAGTAAAGTTGTAAAATGTCCTAAATATTCAAGCCTTTCAGGATAGCCCCACAAAGAAATTAATTGTCATTTCTCTAACACCAGAATCGAAAGATAATGCCATTGACATTTATTTTTTATCTCAATTTTAAAGTGACTTACTCAAATTCAGTGGAATTTCCTGGTATTTCTTTAACTTTTTTTGAATTCTTTGAAATATGGTACAATCGATTTAAAGTCTTCTGAACATTAGGATTAAAATTGGATCCAAAACCTACTTTGGAAAAGATATTTTGTAATTTCGTGAATAAACATAAATACGCAATAGGGTGAGAAGTGGGGTGGTTATACCGAATTTTTTTTTTTTTTAGTAGCCACTAAACCCCTGTCCATGGAATATTCAAAATCTTACGACCTCTTACTATAACACCGAATAAGTTATTATTTTTTAGTAACCCTAACACATACATACTTTAGATTTAGCCTTCCCTTATTTTCAAAACTTAATTATTTCATTTAAAAAGATTCAATATTTTTTGTTAACAATCAATTATGTTATTTTATGAAATTCATATTAAAAAAACAATGAACATGTGGTTCTCGGTAGTGTAAGCGATTTTGCAACCATTAATACAACGTCACCTCAAACACGACCTTCGAAACGTGTGCTTCTGTAACACACAATGTAGCAATTATGTTTAAGCATAAGGTGAATAAATTCTTTAATAAATCGTTAATTTTGATTTCCGATTGCTACATGAGACCAATCATCTGCACAAATATTTACCCGAAACCGCATGATTACTCGAACATTTACGAAATCCAAATCACGATTACTGAAACTTGAAAAACTTTTTACTTTTATAAATTATAAACTAAAACAGATAGTACATATGTAGTAAACCACATTCTTATAGTATTTGAAGCAGTTCCATGTTTTCATTATTGCCAACAATGTTTAAAATTATCTTTCTGAACATAATTTTCTGAACATTTTAAGTCAATGAAATGTCTTAACATCACGAATACTGAGCCATTCATTTACATTCTTCCACAACACGAATTTTTTGGTAGAAAAGTTCTTGGTGTAAAATTCATTTTTCTTCGGTAAAAATTCAACTAATATGTTAAATCTATATCTATAGGTCAACTTTTTTTGTTGAAAACTGATCTTATTTGTTAAAATGATTAATGAAGCGCCTCAAATTTTATTTTATATGGTAGATATACATTAATTTATTTTTAATTATTTATTCTTCTTTTCTTGTGAAAAGGACCCGTAAGTCTCTTTTCTGTTGACCTTTTATTGTTTTAAATGGTTAAAAGTTTAAATGCCATTCTACCAAAATGTCATTAATGTTTTTTTTTCTGATTAGCCAATCAAGTATTTTTTTTTAATCCGGGAGCACGGAAAGTCAAACTGGTTATGTGTTGTATCCACTGTCCCTAATGATGTTATTAGGGTGTTTTAAGATTTCGATTGCTTCTCTTAGTTTTCTTGGGAAAATATTGTGAGTTTCAGGGATGACGGAAGTTTTGTCAAATAAAATATTATGTCCTGTTTCGATATGATGTTCAGCTAGTTCTGATTGCGTGATATATTTTAGCCCGACTTTACTCCCAGTTTCTACAATATAGACCTAGCCACAAGAACAAGGGATTTTGTATACTTCCGGATCACTGAGGGGTGCCTTTTTGTTTTCAGGGTTATTTAGTAGTTTTCCTATTTTTGCAGGGGGTTTAAACATGGTTTGATGTTGTGTTTGTTCAGAATTCTTCCTATTTTTTCTGTAACAACTTGCATGTAAGGTCGGATGGTCGTCGTTTTTCTCTCTCTTTCTTTAGTAGGTTGTGTTGACTTGTTTTTTTAGTGTATTTTCTTATTGCTTTATCAATTTGTTTGTTTGTGTAATCATTCCCTATTAGGATTTGTTAAACGTTTTGTAATTTCGTGCTTAGGTTGTCTTCATCTGTTATGGAGATACCTCTCTATACAAGGGAGATGATGACAGATTGTTTTTGAGATGGATGGTGGTGGGAAGAAGCATGTCGCTATCTGTTTGTATGGGTGGGTTTTCTATTAACTTCACGTGCTAATTTGTTATCAGATTTTTTGTAAACTGATACGTCCAACAATGGCAATTTGCAGGTTTTTTTTTTAATTTCCATTGTGAACCGGATATTAGGATGTAATCGATTGATGAAATCGAAAATCTTATTTAGTTAATCTAGTCCTTGTCGCCAAATGACAAAGGTGTTGTGAACTTAACAAAACCATAATTCCGGTTTAAGCTTGGATTGGTTAAAGATTTTAGTTTCTAGATGTTCTATAAAGATGTTGTCTATCACAGGTAAGATTGGGGATCCCATTGCTGCTCCTGAGGATTTTTCTTAGAATTTGGTCATTGAAAGAGAAGAAAGTATTATTGAGACAGTGTTTTATTAAAGGTATGAGCTGGGCAGGGAAGTTTGTTAAAGACTTAATAATATCAATTGTATCAGATATTGATACTTTTGTAAAGATAGGTACTATGTCAAAACTTACTATGATGTCTTCAGATTGAATGTGAATCTCTTGTAATTTTTTGATAAAGTTAAATAAAGTTTAGACGTGAGTAATAGAGTTTCCTGTAAAAGAATTTATTTCTGTGGCGAGGAAGCGTGCTAGTTTTTAAATTGGTGAGTTTATTGCGCTGACGATTGGTCTGAGTGGAATGTTATTTTTGTGGATTTTTGGGAGCTCGTAAAGTCTTGGAGAGATGGGATTAGTAGGTAATAATTAAGACATTGTTTTACTGTTACGTTTAGATTATTTAAAAAGGCTTTTTGATGTACTGACTATTGTTTTTGTGGATTCTTTTTTAAATTTTTCGCATATGTAGTCAGTTAGAAGGTCAATGCTTTTTTTTATAGTCTTCTTTATTCATTATTAAAGTTGTGTTACTTTTGTCTGCGGATAACATTACGATATCTTTGTCTCGATTACTTTCTTTAATTGCGAGTTTTTCTTCTTTTGTTAAGTTTGAGATGGGAACTTGCGCTAAGGGAAAATGTTGGCCGTCCTATGACTTATATCGTTCACTTTTTCTGGTGGAAGGTTATATATTGTGGATTTCAAATTTTCTAATAGTTTCTTCTTTTAGGATTCTGGAAGGAGCTACTGCCAGTCAGATTCGACCAGTCCCCACAGTGGGGCGATCTGACAAACCACAGGCATCTGAGAGAGTATACATAAGAACAGCATGACCTGATACCTCAGTTTCAGGACAGCCCTAAAGAATTCAACTGCAATCTTCACGAAACGTTGGCAAAATTTTTAGTTTTTGTAGACCATTAGAATCCGAAATATGTCTTTTGATCAAAATAAATTATCGTGAAAGCATTAAATCTATAATTTTCGTTTATAGTACTCCTGTAGAGCCAAAAGACGAAGCACTCCGTAGGTTTTGGTAAAACACTATGCTGGGAGCTCTACTTGTATTCCGATATTTTGTAGCAATGGTTTAAATTGTGTACCTTGAAATGTTAACGCATATTAAAGGTATTTTTCACATTACCTGCATTTTCATTTTGTGATTAAAGGTAGACAAATAAAGGAATTTTTTTCCGCGACTATGCTGAAAGTTTTTTTTCAGGTTAATTTCTTGAGGTGATTGGCAAAACTGATGGTCCCAATTATCAATTAACTATTTATTTGTTAAAATTTTTTACTAGTAAAACTTTTGCTGAATTAAAATCTGAAAAATGTATACAATAAATTCATATAACGTAGAATTTATTGTTACTATGAATAATATTTAAGAGCAAGATGTGATTTAACATTTTAATTTCTTTATCTTATTTTAGATATTAGTGAAGTTTGATATTTAAAAAAAAAATTCAGTTGGTAAGTAATTAATTAGTTTAGAATATAAAAATAAACAAAAAATTATTTTCGTTGATACATTCGAATGATTTCTACTTTATATTTTTATAAAAATTATAATTATGAATAAAATTTTCAACTAATTTCAGAAGTGTTAAAATATATTTGTGAAAGTTGAACTCGGATGCTCATTCCACATCATGACACAGACTAAATACAAAATATTGTAAATAAGATCAAAAGCCATTAACAATTATTTTTATAAATTTGAAAAATGGGTTAACTGGAAAAGGGGTATTTTAAATATAAATAAATTTTCATCACAAAAATTATGTATAAAATTCAATTACAGAACCTTAGAGCGAATAAACAGTTTATGGTACTTAATCGACAAAAATTTAAATTCAATCTTTATGTTATTCAATACTGTAAAAATCAATCAGCTAAAATGTAAATAATTAGTTTATAACATAAAAATCATTAAAGTATTATTTTCAGTGAATCATTCCAATAATTTGTAGTCAAGATTTTTCAGAAAACTTTAGTTATTTATAACGTTTTTTAACTATTCCAGGAAAAATAAAAATATATATTTGCAAATAATTTCGAAAGCAGAATGCAGAGGCTCATTTAGCATCGTTAAACTTTACAAAAATAATATAACAGGAATGGAGGTATTTTAAACGTCCACAAACTTTTATTATACAAGTTGTGGCTAATATTAAATTCGATAAACTTAAAGTAGATAATAAATTTATCTTACCTATATAAAAGAAATAACAATGTAATCTTTATGTAATTTAATAGTGTGAAAAAATCAGTTAATATTTAATTTATGTACTCATAACGTAAAAAGAATTAAACTATCATTTTCATCTAGACATTAAAATAATTTTTACTCGACTTTTTATTTTTAATTTTTACTTGGATTTATAAAAATTTGATTTTAAGTAACCTTTTATACTAATTTCAGAAAAAGTTAAAACACATTAATATATCAATCTAAAAACTGAATGCAGATACATATTTCACAACGCCAGAAACATTCCAAAGTTATGTAATTGAAATACGGATGATTAAATATAAATAAAAGACTTTTATTATTTAAATTATATTTAATATTTAATTAAATATTATAATTTCTATTACAATTGTATATTCTCGAACGGTAACTCTTGGGATACCAGGCGACCTCTTGGAGTATGCAGCCTTATCCCTGCATGTTGGACTTTACAAGCATGGACAAACCCTTGTTCCCTAGCAGTTTGGAAAGCCAACAACTAAAACACAAAACATATTTTCTATAAATGTGGTTGAAAACAATTGTACGCGCAACGTTTCAGACAACATGTTGGACAACAGTGCTTACTACTCAAGAGTTGGAGGAGCCAATCAAGTCAGAGTCAATACGATGAACTGGCATCTGCTCAATACTTTCGGGTAGAGGGATTCACTCAATGACGACCTACTAGAGTCCTACGATTCAACCTGCCATAGACTTATCATTAGTTTGTTGAAAAGATTAAAGGATCATTAGCACATATTAAGATGCATAAAGAGATTTATGCAGCTTTGAAAAACCAGATTATCTATTTTATCTAGAAAACAACGTCTGAAAATTAGCGACGTCATCTTTCAGAGATGTGTCTTTCTATGCTTAAAATAAAAATCAGCTACACCTAGCACTGCGGATTGTTGAGGAGTACTAACAAAAGATTGAAATGGACTTTAGGTTAAAAAAAATAGGCCAAGGTTTATCTGAAGCGAGTAAAACCTAATGGAATTTATAAAGACCCTGAGTTCGTGAACAAAAGCGCTATGCGACACCCCGAAATTTGAGAGACCTGTACATACCTCGGTGTGCAACAAAACCGCATGCAGGACGTGAAATCTATAAAGGAAATTCTCCGAAGCAGATACAAACGTCTCATCCGACGAAGTTGGCCTTCCGAACTGCCGGCGTGGAACAAAATATCTGCAGTTAAGATGCTTACCGTACATCTTGTAAGTACTCTGTTCATTTGAGTGGTTCCATGAAGAAAGGAGGAGCTCAGATTTTTCGATATAGGATCACGAGATTTTAAGCACTTGTAAAAAAGCATTCAGCTTAAGTCGCATGTTCCGCGATTTTATATATGAAGCCGTCATGGTGGTCTCAGATTACTGAATCTTGAATGCCTTCAGAACAGTGTTATTTAACGTACAGCACAAACAGTCGTAAATGGACGAGACATGCTTCTTAGAAATGTTAGGAAGCACGAGCAAGTAAGCCTTGATTTCATAATCAAGGGTGGGCAAAATATATCCAATCTTATCTATCTCAAGTACTCACTTCCGAAAGACCGGATAAAGAAAGCACAGTAGTGGAATCAGAGATAATAAGCTAAAAACTCGTGTGCACCTATAATTCTACGTTTCAAGAGTAGTCTCAAAAGTCTGATAAAATCTCGTGTCTGCGTTGTAAGTTTTTCAAGGTCAAAGGTCACAAAAATTTGTTTTTTGTGATTATCTAGGTTTCTATAGCTCATATTTGCGACATACTTTGTTCGAAGCATTTTTTTGTGCTCAACCTCTTTTGAGATAAAGAAAGGAGAGCGCGCAGCACTCTGTCATACATACTGTAATGCAAGGTAAACCGTGGAACTTTTACGCTGTATAAAAAAGGAAAATAACCTTCATCAAATTACTACAAAAACTTACCATTTTCAAACAACTAGCTCAAGGTTTTCTGCAAGGAAATTGCCCTGTACAACAATTATACGAAAATGGAGTAAGCATCTTACTAGCAATATACAATGCTCTTAAATCTGAGGTAAATATCAATCACCTTCGAAAAACTCAGTTTGTTCAATCTGCAAAGCTCCACTAACTTGTCCAGTTGTCTAAACTTCCTTCGACAAGTACAGCAGCCCATCGGCATATAAACCGCGTCTATAACCAAGTTCAATAAAGGTTAGGGCATGATTTAGAACCCGAAGAATGGAGTTGGATGCTGCAAAATGAATTCCTGGAGCACCAGCTCCAGATGAATGACTTAATACTCTATTTTGTAATTGTAAGAATGTATGTGATCCACGATGCAGGTGCAGAAAATCTGGTTTGAAATGTACTTTACCTTGTGCCCAGTGTAATGGGCAAGCTTGCCACAATGATGTTTCATTGCAAAGCGACCCCGAGGAAGGCAGTGAATTTATACCGAAATTTGTAGAACGCCTGGAAACAGGGATTCATGACAACGGAGATGATGACAATAAAATAAAAATTTTCAAACGCTCGGAAGATAACGACGATGAAGAAGAAGAAAATTATTACTTTTGTTTTTTAAATCATTAAAGATTTAAAAAGTTTCACTTCACTTAAATTAGATAGATGAACGTTTATATTTTAGCCTGATGGCCTTAAAAAATTGACTTGCTTACACTTTAATTTTTCACAGAATTTTCTAACAGCTAACTTTTCGAAACTAACATTCCCTCACACATAATCTCTAAGCCGACCTTGTTTTCCCCGCTTCACATCGCCCCGCACGTATGTCGCTACTTTCTTGCATTGCACACATGACGCTGTTATCTGGCTTCGCATCGCCTTGCCAGCCACTGCTTCCGCAGCTAATCTTGAATCCTTATCTACTATTTACAACATGTACAATCTTCTTATATCTACTTTCTCTCCTGAATACAATCTTTCCTTCTCCAACCCTCCTTCTTTTTCCTTCTCTTCGTCTCTATCTTGCCCAACACCCCCTCCACCCATGTCACTGAACTTTTGTGCCCCCTTTCATGCAACAATACCTCCATGCTTATCCCACTCCTTTCCACCTCTTCACACTCCCGCAACCAGTGTTTCACTTTTGCATCCCCCTTTTTGCACAATTCACACCTCCTCTTTTCACCAGAAAGCCAGAACCTATTATAACTTTCTATTTTTTTTCTACCGCATTCTATTTTAATTCTACCGCATCTCATTCTCGCTAGAAGTTGCTGACTTCCTTGCCCTCCTTTCTAACACAAATATTGCGCTCTCTCCTTTAGCATAATCCACATATAGTTCCCATTAAACCTTGACTCTCTTACTTTCTCCTCCCCTGCTTCCTTCTCTCTCTGCATGCTATTCCTTTTAACCAACTCATACACCTTCCTTCCTTTCTCATGCATCATTCTCTCTTCAACCATCTGCAATCCATTCGTTATAAATACCTTTCCCTTTCTACCTTTATCCTCCCACCCCTACATCTGTTCTCCTTCTCCCACCAACATTCTCTAACCAGCTTACATCCCCCCTCTTCCAAAAATTTCTCCTCATATTTCCACGCTCGGCTCCACGTTATAATCCCTAAACTCGTTCTTTTTGTCTCCCTCCTGACAATATATTTCGGCGTATTCCTTGCTACACCTAGTGTCCATTTTACATACCTCTCCTGTATCCTATTTACCTCCTCACTTACCTTCCACCCCCACACCTTAACTTCGAAAATTAAGATACTTATCACTAGCGAATCCAACAATTTCACTCTCCTTACAAAATTATCTGCAAACAACCTCTTTCCTAGCCCCCACACTTGCCTCATCACCACATTTGCTCTTCCTATTCTCTCTTTTATATGACGATCCACTCCCCCATTGCTTCAAAACAGGAAGCCCAGGTACACTAACTCTTTTACCTTCTGTACCGCTTTGCTCTTCCACTTCCACTCCCACTTCCCACCCTTAGCTCCCCCCCTCCTTTTCTGAACACCATAACCTTCGACTTATCTGCATTTAACTCTAACCTATCTTTAGAAAATACTAAGTCTAAAATAATAATAATAAAACTAATAATAAAACTAATAATTAACTAAAATATAAATCTTCTTTAGTATCTTCTCAACCTTTAATCATCTCCTTTAAAGCCTCTTTGCTCTTTGCTAGCAGCACTATGTGTAATTGTAATAAATATGCAGCTGCTGAATGAAGATAAAATAAAAATATATTTACGCGGTTTACTTCTACTCAAAACCTACTATAAATAAGTTAATATAAAATTAAGATATACAATAAGTATTTTATTTAATGAGTTTTTAATTGCACAAAGCAGGTGAAAATTATTAAATTTATATATTAGATATGTGTAAAATGTTATTAAATACAATGTACTGACTAATAAACAATAAAAATTATGTTTTGTAAATGATATTTTAATGATTTATTAACGTTATACAAGGTGCTATTCACTGAGATTCACGGTTGTCCTTGCATTACAGTATGTATGGCTGATCGCTGAGCACTCTTCGCCCTCTACCTCAAACACGGTCGAGCGGATGAAAAAATGCCTAGGACAAAATTTGTCGAAAATTTTATGCTCTATAAGTTTTATGATAAATGTCAACATCATTGTAGCCATAGAAACGTAGATAATTTCAAAAACGTGATTTTTGTGACACTTGACCTTGAATAACTTACGCCGCAGGCAAGAGATTTTAGGAGACTTCTAAGATAACTTTTAGAACGCCCAAATGAAGGTGCATACGAGTTTTCTGCTCATTATCCCCCATTGCGAGGTGAAACGCTTAATATAACTCTGCTACAGGAGTAAAACTTCCGCGAACAGCTCCTCGACAAAAGGATGCACAGCATATTCCACATAAGTTGAAAGGATCAGTCGCTTTCGTATGAGATCGCTTTTGCTTTTCTTAAATCGAAAACTTTTTTAAATATATGCAAATAAACGTACTTCAAAAATTGTGATATATCAAAGTCTATATAGATTTCTTCTTATAATGTAGAACATGAAGTGCAAAAGTAAATAATTCCATACATAGTCAGACATGCTGTAGCTAAAATTATCTGACTAGAAAAACTGAGTATAGCTAACATAACATATAGAATAATAACTCTTAAAAGGCCAAGAGAAAAGAAAATCGATCTCCGGAGTTCGCGACAGTTACATAATATAACTGTCATTTTGAGAAAATGTGAAATAGTCCACAGCAAACAATTCCGTTGATATTCCAGAAATTATCGGGGACATCATCTGCATATCAATCTTCTCTTGCCCTTTCAAGTCCTAAAGATATCGTAAGTTTTGTATTTAAAATTTCTGCAATCTTCTAATTAAGGAACTTTAACGGATTTAACAGATTCTTGACAATTTAATTAATGTAATGAACTTCTATCAGTCTTATTTTCAATTATTATGTAAAATTAAATTAGTATACTGTTCCCTAGTATTATTGAAAAGACGAAGGGATAATAAAAAAGAGTGAGAGATTGGTTTAGGTTTACTCTTTCCTTTTTTCCCCATTTTTTTGTTGTGCAATTTCCTCTAATGAGCCGTAAAGTTTTTAAATCTAATTTGAATTATTTATTCTATTAATTCTCTGATTTCGATGCATAAAATTATTTACAAGATAGCAGACTTCACTTCAATGTTAAATTAGTTTTCTTCTTATCAGAAAAACTTGGTTCTAGGTCTTTACTCAGATTCTAAAGTTACAAGGTAAAACAAGTGCGAGAAATTGATAACAGAATAAATAACGTGATGTTGACCGTAATTTGTCATCTTATTTAGCCACGCCTACAAGAATAATCTAGGTTATTAGCTGTGATAAAAAAAATTAAAGTATAAAAATCTCCAATTAGTACGCGTACATGAAACATCGAAATTTGCATTAGTCAAGATGTTTTTAAACTTCTTTGATAAAGAATTGTTCACTTATTTGAAAAAAATCAGAATCCTTGTTCTATTTTTCATTGTCCTGGTTCTTCTTAATTTGATTGGTAAGTGCAGAAGAAATTAATATCATTTTTATAATTATTATAGGTGTACTATTTAGCAATTAAAATGTAATTATAACATTAAGCTCTACTGTCTCGTACACGTTATCTTACTTGATACTAAATTACAAAATAACTGGTTTTTTGTTATCATTCAATATAAATAATCGAAAAATTACACATTACATTTCTAAAAAAAAACAATTTCAGAACGTTCAAAATTAGGCCGTTTTTTATTAGAATTTCAAAAAATAGACCTTGTAAAATTCAAAGGTGGTATTATTGTATTATTTTTTATTGAAAGAGCTCAAAAAGAAGTTATTGAAGAATTTTATATTTTGATATTTTATTATATTAAACACAAAAGATGAAATCTTGTCAATTGAAAATTAAAAACTAAATTTAATTTATAAATCTTTTAGTCTCCGTACAAAAAGGAGAAAAATGGTTCACTGGATAGAAACCTTGGACAGAAATCTATTTTTATGTATTCAGCATTCTCTCTACCAAGGCTGGATTTTTTTCTGGATGTCAGATACATTTCAAGTTAACTTAAATAATGCACACAAGTGCTATGATTGACAAAAATATTTGTGTCAGAATAATTCGGATGCGTGACTTCCAAATACATTATGCTAATAAAGATAATGTAACCTGTGTCCAAATTCACAATATTTCAGTTAGAGTTGTATCGTTTTTATTGAAAATTCATCTCTATGGTTGAAAATTAAACTAATTTGTTTAAAACTTCTATTTTTTTGTTAAAAAATTTAATTTGTTTATTGAAAACTTAAAATATTTTAAGGTCTCTCTCTGTAGTCGATTGTTTAATTATTTTGTTGCCAATGTAATGAATGCGCTTAAAATTTATTCGTTAAAATTTTAAATTAAGTTTTTACTTGTTGGAAATTAATCTTTTTCAGTTAAAAGTTCGTGTAATTGGTAAATAAGTAATTGTTTTGTTTTTTCTATGTTAAAAAGTCTTCTTTCTGGTGAAAAATTATCCCCTTGCTTAAACTTTTGTTATCGTTAAAATATCAGTACCTTAGCTTATCATTTCACTTAGCTCTGTTTATGCTTATAGCCTTATATTTTTTGTTTCAAAATTGAACTATTTGGTTAAAAAATTAATATCTAAAGCAAAAAATTCAAGCATTCTTCTTAAAATGCAAACTTTTTTTTAAGCTCAACTGTTTTGTTAAATAATCATTCGGTTTTGTTGGAAATTAATTTTTTTCAAGCATTCGTTTATTTGAACAAGCAGTTTCTTCCTTTTGATTTTAATTTTACCTTTTTTTGTTTAATTTAAACAGATTTATTTAACTTAAACCTAGCACTATTTGATTCCAACAATTTTCAATTATATTAAACAATATAATTTATGTCATAGGGTCAAGCAAATGTTTTTTAAGTCAAGCAAACATTTTTCTAAGTCAGGATAGCCCCTTAAACAAAAACAAATTAATTTCTTGATTACCACAACTTTTTTTATACATTATTAATAGTTACTCCTAATGGAAAAATCATAATGTTGTCATTTATTTTTTATCTTTAGATTTTAAGACGCCATGTTAAAACGCCTTACTCAAATTGAGTGAAATGAACTAATATTTCTTTATCTTGTTTTAAATTCTTTCAAATCTAGTGAAATTGATTAAAAGTCTTCTAAACTTTAAGTTTGAGATTTGATTAAAAGCTTACTTTGGAAATGAAATTTGTACATTTGTGAAAACACCTAAAAATCCAATAGGGGGAGTGGCGTTCTACAAAAATAATTTTTTAGTAGTAGCCACTAATTCCCTGTCAATTCAATATTCCAAATCTGACGATGTCGTAATATCAGTTTAATTATTAACAACAAAAAATTGATTTATTGTTATTTGATCTTACAGAATTAAGCTCCCAGGGCGGGAAAATTGGTAAATGTCTTAAGGGCAAAGAGAAGAGAATAGTCCCACCCGCCACAACTTTGCCGACACCGAGTGAGTTATTATTTTTTAGTAACCTCAAAAGTTACTTTAAATTTAGCCTCTTTTTATTTCCTAAACCTAAATAAATTTTGCAAAAATATTCAATAATTGTTTATTGATAATCATTAATTTATTTTCACGAAATTAAAAAAAAATTATAAATAAATGAACATGTGGTTCTTGATAGTGTAGGTGATTTCGCAACCATCAACACAAAATATCCACAAACATGACCTTTGGAAAGTGAGATTCTTTAAAACGCAATTTCGCAATTGTGTTTCAGTATGAGGAAAATAAATTGTAAAATACCATTTTTTTAAATTTTTGATTACTGAAACATCCTTTTATAAATAAATTGTTTTAACTCATTCATTTTGGGTGTCTGACCCAGATTCGTACTAAACGGACCGAAAAACCATGAAAAGCATATGCATCTTCTGAACAATCTAATTACTAGGAATAATTTGTTTAGAAAAATAGTTTAAACAAATTAATTTTGAAACTTCGCGTCAAGTTTTTTAATAAGTTGCTTTCCCTATTTCAAAAGTTCAATATGTTTGTGCACTTCTGTGCGCCAATTTTGTTACATGAAAAAAATTTTTCGATACGAAATCCAGAAGCAAAAAGTTTGCGACATGTTTACTACCCCAACTGCATCAGCAAAGTTAAGCTTCGTTTTTCGATCTTTTGGGCGTTAATGGACTAAGCAGGGATCATTCAAATTTAAACCTGGAAATGGCCTCTAAGAAAGGCATTATGTAAAACAGGACGTCTTTCTCCGCAAAAAAGCAACTAATTCTAATGATTCTTCATCTGGCCTATCCAATAGCCGGACTTCTTTAAAATGTGTAAAAGTTTGAATTGCCAGTCTAACAAAATGTCATTAATGTTATTTTTTCTTTCTGAATTAGGTGCACCTGAATCTACACATCTTTACAGAAACAGTATTGAAATAAAACTGAAAAATGGAACTTGCTACTTTGGAACGACCACGTATCCTGGCACCACACTATCCACCTGGCTAGAGCATGGCCAAACTGCTGCCGGGTTTCACGCTTATATGCATTTCACTGGCGGCCTGTATGCGGAGGCAAATTTGGTAATGAAGAGAAACGTATATTACGATAATAATCCGACTGATCAAATAACTGCTCATATACGTATAGCAGGAGCCGTCTATTATTCAGCTGAATCGTTTGAATTGCGTCATGAAACTTATCCTCTTAACGCAAAATTGCCTGTAACCGAGGATCCGCCTTTCAACTACATATATATTACAGTGCAAACGAATGAGAATAACATTGCCGTATATAGTTCTCATGTACAAGAAACATGCCAACCATTCCGCAGATTTATGTAGAACACTATTCTGGGAACTGTACTTTCTTTCCGATTTTTCTAGCGATATTTCAAGTTTTGCACCTTGAAATGTAGATGGGCAATAAAGGAAAATTTATAATGTCAACCTGCATTTGTATTTTGGGAATAAAGATAGAAAGATGAAGGAATTTTTTTCTTCGACTTTGCAGAAAGTTTTTCCTTCCGACCAATTTCTTCAGGGCATTGCCCAAACTGATTGACTGAGCAAGTTAATCTGCATTGCAACAAATCTGCCTCGCTCTCAATCACATCGCCGCACAGTGAGCTGAATCGAGAATTTACTATTTAAAGTCACCTACAGCCTAAAACTTTTCACCGATTCTCAATTTTTTTTAGAACATATTATTAATAGTTGCGCTTCTTTATTCGACTATAATAAAAGTTTTACCTTAGGTTTAATTTCTTCAGGGCATTGCTCAAACTGATAGACTGGGTAAGTCATTCTGCATTGCAACAAATCTGCCTCGCTCTGGATCACATCTCCACAAGGTGAGCTGAATCAAAAATTTACTATTTAAAATCACCTACAGCCTAAAACTTTACCAAATCTTAATTTTTTTAGAAGAGATCATTCATAGTTGCGGTTTTTTTAATCGACTATAATGAAAGTTTTTTCTTAGGTCCAACTTCTTCAGGGCATTTCCTAAACTGATTGACTGGGCAAGTCAATCTGCATTGCAACAAATCTGCCTCGCTCTCGATCACATCGCCGCACAATGGGCTGTGAATCGAGAATTGAATATTTAAAATCACCTACAGCCTAAAACTTTACCAAATCTTAATTTTTTTAAGAAGAGATCATTCATAGTTGCGGTTTTTTTAATCGACTATGATGAAAGTTTTTCCTTTAGTCCAATATCTTCAGGGCGTTGCCTAAACTAATTGACTGGGCAAGTCTATCTGCGTTACAACAAATCTGCCTTGCTCTCGATCACATCGCCGCAAAGTGCACTGAATCGGGAATTTACTATTTAAAATCACCTACAGCCTGAAGTTCTTCACTGATTCTCAATTTTTTTGAGAAAAGATCAGCAATGTTGTGCTTTTTTATTCGACTATGCTGTAAGTTTTTCCTTAAGACCAATTTCCTCAGGGCATTGCCCAAACTGATTGACTGGGTAAGTCATTCTGCATTTAAAAAAATCTACCTCGCTCTTGATCACATTGCCGCACAGTGGGCTGAATCGAGAATTTACTATTTAAAATCACCTACAGCCTGAAACTTTTCACCAAATCTCAATTTTTTTTAGAAGAGATCATTAATAGTTGCGGTTTTTTTAATCGACTATAATGAAAGTTTTTCCTTTAGTCCAATATCTTCAGGGCATTGCCTAAACTGATTGACTGGGTAAGTCTATCTGCGTTACAACAAATCTGCCTCGCTCTCGATCACATCGCCGCAAAGTGGACTGAATCGGGAATTTACTGTTCAAAATCACCTACAGCCTGAAGTTCTTCACCGATTCTCAATTTTTTTTAGAAAAGATCAGCAATGTTGTGCTTTTTTTATTCGACTATGCTGAAAGTTTTTCCTTAACACCAATTTCTTCAGGGCATTGCCCAAACTGTTTGACTGGGTAAGTCATTCTGCATTTCAAAAAATCTACCTCGCTCTTGATCACATTGCCGCACAGGGGGCTGAATCGAGAATTTACTATTTAAAATCACCTACAGCCTGAAACTTTTCACTAAATCTCAATCTTTTTTTAAAAGAGATCATTAATAGTTGCGTTTTTTTTAATCGACTCTAATGAAAGTTTTTCCTTTAGTCCAATTTCTTCAGGGCATTGCCCGAACTGATTGACTGGGTAAGTCATTCTGCATTTCAAAAAATCTACCTCGCTCTTGATCACATTGCCGCACAGTGGGCTGTGAATTGAGAATTTACTATTTAAAATCACCTACAGCCTGAAACTTTTCACCAAATCTCAATTTTTTTATAAGAGATCATTAATAGTTGCGGTTTTTTTAATCGACTATAATGAAAGTTTTTCCTTTAATCCAATATCATCAGGGCATTGCTCAAACTGATTGACTGGGTAAGTCATTCTGCATTGCAACAAATCTGCCTCGATCTGGATCAGATCTCCGCAAGGTGGGCTGAATCAAAAATTTACTATTTAAAATCACCTACAGCCTGAAACTTTTTACCAAATCTTAATTTTTTTGAGAAGAGATCAGCAATAGCTGCGCTTTCTTTATTCAACTAAGCTAAAAGTTTTTCCTTAGGTCCAACTTCTTCAGGGCATTTCCTAAACTGATTGACTGAGCAAGTCTATCTGCATTACAAAAAATCTGCCTCGCTCTCGATCACATCGCCGCAAAGTGGACTGAATCGGGAATTTACTGTTCAAAATCTCCTACAGCCTGAAGTTCTTCACCGATTCTCAATTTTTTTTAGGAAAGATCAGCAATGTTGTGCTTTTTTTATTCAACTATGCTGAAAGTTTTTTCTTAAGACCAATTTCTTCAGGGCATTGCCCAAACTGATTGACTGGGTAAGTCATTCTGCATTTCAAAAAATCTATCTCGCTCTTGATCACATCGCCGCATAGTGGGCTGAATCGAGAGTTTACTATTTAAAATCACCTACAGCCTGAAACTTTTCACCAAATCTCAATTTTTTTTAGAAGAGATCATTAATAGTCGCGGTTTTTTTAATCGACTATAATGAAAGTTTTTCCTTTAGTCCAATATCTTCAGGACATTGCCCAAACTGACTGACTGGATAAGTCATTCTGCATTTCAACAAATCTGCCTCGCTCTCGATCACATCGCTGCAAGGTGGGCTGAATCGCGAATTTACTTTTTAAAATCACCTAGAGTCTGAAATTCTTTACCGATTCTCAATTTGTTTAGAAGAGATCAGCAATAGCTGCCCTTTCTTTATTCGACTATGCTGAAAGTTTTTCCTTAAGACCAATTTCTTTAGGGCATTGTCCAAACTGATTGACTGGGCAAGTCAATCTGCATTGCAACAAATCTGCCTCGCTCTCGATCACATCGCCGCACAATGGGCTGTGAATCGAGAATTTACTATTTAAAATCAGCTGCAGTCTGAAATTCTTCACCGATTCTCAATTTTTGTTAGAAGAGATCATCAATAGTTGCGCTTTCTTTATTCGACTATGCTCAAAGTTTTTCCTTAGGTCCAATTTCTTTAGGGCATTGCCCAAACTGATTGACTGGGCAAGTCAATCTACATTACAACAAGTCTGCTTCGCTCTCGATCACATCGCTGCATAGTGGGCTGAATGGAGAATTTACTATTTAAAATTGCCTAAAGCTTGCAATTTTTTACCGATTCTCAATTTTTTTAGAAGTGATCAGCAGTACTTTTTTCATTTTTTACATTCTCATCATTTTTGATTCAGAAAGTATTAGAATTGTCTGAAATATGACACCACAGTTTTTTAACTGATGTCCACGTTTCGGGACCCCTGAATCCGAAAATTAAGTTTTTACAATGACGTATGTCTGTCTGTCCGGCAGTCCGTCTATCCGTAAAGACGATAAGTTTCCAAAAAATAAACGGATCAAATGGATCTTTAGCACACTTTTTTTAGGTCCTAAAAGAAAGAACGAGTTTGTTAAGCAGCCATTTTCGATAAACATTCCAAAAGTGAGCGCATTTTGAACATTTTTAAATCAATCGAAAATCATAATTTTAAGCCAAACAACGCACGATATGATTAAAATTCATGAGAAGAAAAAGATTGCTTTCTGATAGCCCTTCAAGATTGTAAAGCAACTTTTTAAATTTTCTTGAAAAATGGAGAACTCTAATTTTAATTGCACAAAAAATAATGAAAAATCAGAAATTCCATTTTTTGGTAAAACTGTACAAGACACGAAAAAAGATGATTCAACAAAAATTGTTATACCAAAAAGATCTACAAATTCTTTATTTATAACTTCTTCATAGGACGCGTACTTTTGGTTTCATTCGTCAAAAATAGCATTTAAAATTTTTTTAAAATAAAATATTTGTGGAAAAGCAACAGAAGTTATGAAAAAAAAATAATAAATAAAAATTTTGTTTTAAATCACTTTTTTATAGGTGACGCAGTTCTGGTTTCATTCATAAAAATGAAATTAAAAATAGAAATGAAAAATTGGTGGAAAGGAGACAAAAGCACGTAAACAAATTGATAAAAAAAGTTATTCACCAAAGAAGAGAGATAAACATTTGCAATGAAATTTTGTTTAAACATAAACTGCATTACTCTAAAAAAGTTTTTTTGTTGTTGTTAATTTATTTTTTAAACTGATAATGTAATCAGTCTTGGTTAAAAATGTATCAATACTGTTAAGAATTTACTTTTTTGTTTTTCCAAAGTTTATTTTTAAAATTCTGAATTTCTGTTTGAGGTATACAAATTTCAAAATTAAAATAAAATGGTTTATTTGTAAATTACATTTTTTGTTTTAAAATTTAAATTTTTTGTTGATAATTTATTTTCTTGTGGTCAATAATTTTTTTTGCTGAAAATGTGATTATTCCAGCCGAAATTAAAATAGAATAGTTATATTTTTAAGCAAAGAAATAAAAGCCCAAAGAAAATGAATAATATTCTACCAGAAACATGAATTTTTAACATATGATTTAATTTTCAAATTAAAAAACATACAGTTTTAACCGAAAATACAATGTTTACATTGTTGGTAAAAAAATTAATAAAAAAAAGTTTTAGGAAAAAAAAATATATTTTAACCAAACAAACTCATTTTTAACCGAAAAGAAGAACTTCCAAACAAATGATTTTGTACCAAAAAGACGAAATTTTTACTAAGAAAATTCTATTTTCACCAAAGAACAATCAATTTTCAACTAATGGAAGGTTTTTTCTTTTAAACAATTAGTATTATAAAAAAAGACCAAATTTTTAAACAATTAATTTGAAACAAAGAAAACGAATTTTCCAAATAATAGGTTTATTTTCAAGCAAGAATGGTATACTAAAAGTTTCAGTTAAAAAAAGAAAGAAAAATATACAATTTCCCAAAAAATATATGAATTCTCAACCAGATAGTTGTATTCTTCGACTAAAAAAGGTACTTATTCAACTAGCAATGGAATAATTTTTTTAGCTGGAAAAAACAATTTCTAAAAATGTAGTTTATTCTTAATTTTTGAGTAGAAAAAATTAATTTTTGAACATAAAAAGAAAAAAAACGAATTTTTAAACAATGAAATGAATAATTTCTTTAATTTAAGCAAATGCGAAACTAACAAAAACTGAGATACAAATTATTTAAATAAATTTTGAGTTAGAAATATTAAAAATAAATTACGGTTTTGTTGTAAACTGAACACTTGTGAAATTGAAAGTTAAATTATTTTAATTTTAAATAGTTCAAAAATCCTTAAAAAGCTACCAAAATTTTTATTCGAAATCTTTAGATATATTCACTTAAAATTAATTTTTGAAAATAAAAAGTCATTTTTAATTGTTAAAGCCTTTCATTATTCTTAAGATTCTTCTAAATTGTTTGTTAAAAACCTGGAAAAATCTATATTTGGTTTTAAATTAGGCAGTGGCCTATTTTGACCATAATTTCGGTACAAAGAGCCTAATTTTGTCAGCATAGGTGGACACTTTAATTAAATTATTTGAAATAATTTTAAAGCTTTATATATCGAGTGAAGCAGTTATCATACATCAAAATTTAACAATTTTACTTGTAACTAAAATTTTTTCAAACAGAGAAATTTTTATTATAACATTCAAAATTTAGTTTTTTGGTTAGTTTAAAACCTTTTTTTTTAAATACTGCTTTATTGACAAATTAAATCTTTTTTAAATATAGCGAAATTGTTATTTTTCTTCATTAAAAAATTTCAAATTTTAAAATTTTTGACTAAATCAATATTTTAAATTTATTAAAACCCTTTAATTTAATTTCACATGTAATCAACTAAAATCGTTTATTATCCAAAATTGTCGCCTATAAACACTACCAATTTTTAATTTTTTCAAACTTTAAAATTTATTAAAAAATGCTTTAAATAAAAAATTTGTAACTGAAAATTTTTCTAATTACGCATTGAAACATTGTCTTTTTTACAAATTTCTAAAATTTTCTGTCAGCAAATATAATTATTGTAATTTCTCGGGTTTTCCCGGAAACGTAAGATTTGTGACCATTTCCCGGTTTTCCCGGTATGCCGGGAAAACTTTTTAAACTGAAATGTAAAGGTTCCAATTTTTTTTAAATCCTTTTTATTTGAAGAATATGCTTTGTGGTTGAAAATGCATCTTGATTCATAGAAAAAATATTCTTCTGGTTTGAAACGTCATCTCAGTTTGTTAAAAATTTATTTCTTCAGTTGCAAATTCAAGAGTTTTTGTAAAAATTCATTTTTTCTTTCTTGAAAATTTTTAGATTTTGTTAAAATTTTTTTTTGTGCGATAACCACATTGTTACAATAAATGTAAGGATTTCATTTTTGGTTCAAAAACTATCTCTTTTAGTTAAAGATTAATTACTGTATTTGAAAATTAAACTATTTTGTTGAGATTTCCATTTTTTATCTTAAAATTTAACTAGACCATTTTTGGTCACTTTATTCTTTTTGTTTTTATTTGTTTAAAATTTAGGCCCTTGTATCTTCTCTTTTATATATACGGTGTGTCCAAAAAGTTCCGTACTCCCAAGGTTAAGTAAAGAAATGTGTGACTATCATTTTGACTTTAGAGGTCATTTTAAGGTCATTAATACTTAAGCAAGGTGCAAACACGTCTGAGAGCAGCAGCTTTTGAACAAATTACATGTCCATGGATCTTACTTTTTTCCATCATTTTTTTTATCAATAGTGATAAATTATTTATTTTGACCTTTACTATAACTTTTAAGGTTATTTAAGCGTAAAATTTTTTTCAAATGAAACCCCCATTTTTGACATTAAAAATTGATAGAGTGGAAACTTTACCTTTACATATGTGTTAAGGTCGTAGGTTTAATGTAATCTTGAAATTCACTTTTAGTTAATTAAAAACTAAGCAATTTTAAATTAAAGTTAACGATTAAATGCGCCTTGTTTAAAAAAATAACTTTTATTAATATTCAGACGTTGCTTAAGTTTTAAAGACCTTAGAGTGACCTTTAAGGTCAAATTGAACCTATGACCTTAATGCATGATTGTACGTAAAATCAGCTGCTCTATCGATTAAATTAAGAATTTAATGATAATTTCAGCAAAATTAATAATTATTTGTTGAATTCTACAATTTAAAAAAAAATTTAATAAACAAATGCATTATTGGGGCCTTTGA
>JAAAKG020120869.1:0-13468 GCA_010014905.2 Druon quercuslanigerum
CATTAGTTTTCTACAAAAAACAATGAATTCTTACCAAGCATATGAATTTTAAAACTAAATAATTGAATTTTTAACTGAAAATAATAGATTTTCAACCAAAAATAAAATAGTTGAATTTTCAGTTGAAAAAAATTCTTTTTAACTAAATTAAATAAATTTTTAATATAATAGTTGATTTTCACAATAAAACCAATTAATTTTAAACAATAAATTATAATTTTACGCAAAAAAAAATTTGAAGAAAATCAATCAATTTTCAGTCTGATGGATGAATTTTCAAACAAAAATTCACACAATAGTACAAATTTTAAATCAAGAAATGAATTTTCAAATAAAATGATTCCTCGACCAAAAAATTAATTTTTAATTCAATAGTAGAGCATTTAATAAAAAAATTAATTTCAACAAAGAAAATTAATTTTCCAGCCAGAGAAAACTAACTTTTAACCAAGCAATTGGAATTTCAACTAAAAAAAACATCATTTTTAACTAAAACTTGAATTGATAAACTTTTAGATAAAAAACTTAATTATCAAAAAAAAAATAATTTTCACCAAATAATTAAATTTTTTACCAAGAAGATTAATTCTGAACTAAAATAATAAATCCTCTCTCAAAAAAAAATTTCCAAACAGTACCACCAAAAAAAGATTAAATTTCTACCAGAAGACATTTTTTTCTGACAAAAACTTACAACATGTTACATGGGGGTGGAGGGGGGGGGGGGCAATTTAGTGATTTTCTATTTTTAGCCTTAATAACAATTTTGCCTCTTCTAGTTTTTTTTGCCCTAAAGTAATAGCAAATTGTATCCTATGTATTATATCTTTATTAAACTCTATCAATTTCTATCAATTTCTATCAATTTCCATAGTAATTCTATGTCACTATTTTCTGTTATTTGTATTTACTTCTTTTTTGTAGTTCTATCCATTTCCTTTTTTATACTTACAACGCTTTTTATCGCATAATCACGATCCATCGAATTCTATCCATTTCTCTCCTATCCCATTATTATTATTTTATCATTCTATTCGGTTATTTGTAGTACATTCTGTTTCTCAACTTCTATCGATAGAAACTTGTACCCTGTATATTCCATCTTTATCCAGCACTATCCATTTCTATCAATTTCTATCAGTTTCTATCCATTTCTATCCATTTGTATCAATTTATATAAATTTCTGTTAATGTACGTCAATTTCTATTAATTTCTATCTATTTATATTCTGTGCTATATTAAACATCTCTCATTATTTTCTATTATTTGTATTTCCTTACTTTTCTGAGAACTCTATCCATTTCCTATTATATTTTTCATCCATTTATTTTTTCCTTTTTTATCCCCCCAACCCTTACCCCTAATGTGATAGCAAATTGTATCTAGTATATTCTGTCTTTATTGGCCTCTATCGATTGTTATCATGTATATAACGTTCTATAAATTTCTATCCATTTCTATTCTGTTATATATTAACTCTATCTCATTATTTGATGCCATTTGAAATTCCTTCTTTTTCTGAGAGTTCTATCCATTTCCTTTTCCAGAATAATAGCAATTTTTATCCTATAATAACGATTTATCAAATTCTATCCATTTCTCTCCTATCCCATTATTATTATTTATCATTCTATTCAGTTATTTGTATTTCTTTCTGTTGCTCGACTTCTATCGATAGAAACTTGTACCCTGTATATTCTATCTTTATTCAACACCATCAATTTCTATCAATTTCTATCAGTTTCTAACCATTTCCATCCGTTTGTATTAATTTCTACCAATTTCTATTATTTTATACAATTTCTGTACAATTCAACCAATTGTTATCAATTTATACAAATATGTATCATTTTCTATCAATTTCTATCCATTTCTATCCATTTCTAACAATTGATATAAATTTCTGTTAATGTACGTCAATTTCGATTAATTTATATCTATTTATATTCTGTTCTATATTAACATTCTCTCATTATTTTCGATTATTTGTACTCTCTTATTTTTCTGAGAATTCCATCCATTTCCTATTCTATTTTTTATCCACTTAATTTTTCCTTTTTCATCCCCCCGCCACATAATGTGATAGCAATTTGTATCTAGTATATTCTGCATTTATTAACCTCTATTATATGTTATCCATGTATATATGTTCTATCGATTTCTATCTAATTATATCCATTTCTATTCTGGTATATATTAACTCTATCTCATTATTTTTATGTTAATTCTATTTCGTTCTTTTTCTGAGAGTTTATTCCATTTCCTTTTCCAGAATGATAGCAATTTTTATTCATTAATAACGATTTATCAAATTCTATCCATTTCTCTCCTATCCCGTTATTATTATTTATCATTATATTCTGTTATTTGTATTTCTTTCTGTTTCTCGACTTCTATCGATAGAAACTTGTACCCTGTATATTCCATTCTTATTCAACATTATCAATTTCTATCCATTTCTATCAGTTTCTGATCATTTCTATCCATTTGTATCAATTTCTACAAATTTCTATCAATTTCTAACAATGTATACAATTTCTGTTCAATTCAACCAATTTTTATCAATTTATACAAATCTGTATCAATTTCCATCCATTTCTATCACTTTATATAAACTTCTTTTAGTGTAAGTTAATTTCTATTAATTTCTATCTATTTATATTCTGTTCTATAATAAATATCTCTCATTATTTTATATTATTTGCATTTCCTTATTTTTCTGAGAATTCTATCCATTTCCTATTATATTTTTTCCTTTTTTTTTCCTTCTTTTTCCCTTCCTCTCTTCTTCTCGTGCCTTGTTTTTTTTTTTTTTTTTTTCTTTTTTTTTTTTCAATTTTTATCCTTTTTCTTTTTTTTTTTTTTTTTTTTTTCCCCCCCCCCCCCCCATGTGATAGCAATTTGTATCTAGTATATTCTGCCTTTATTGGCCTCTATCAATTGCTATCCATGTATAAAATGTTCTATCAATTTCTAGCCAATCATATCCAATTATTCTATTTCTGAGTGTTATTATTATCTCTTCGTCTTTCTCTAATTGTAAGACATTAATTAATTTTCTTCATATTGTTTTATAAATTGAGGTCTAACTCTCCTTATAAATATATCTCTTTGAGTTCCATCTCTATCAATTTCTACCCATTTCTATAATTTTTATCAATTTCTAAAGTAACTCTATATCATTATTTTCTGTTATTTATATTTTATCATTTTTTGAGCGTTCTATCTTTTTCAATGTCCAAAACTGATAAAAATTTGTATCCTATATTCTCGATCAATTTATATCTTTTCATTTCTATCCATTTCTTTCCATTGTCATTTTATGTCAATTTCTAACAATTGATATCCATTTCTATCAAATTCTATCTATTCCTATCAATTCCTATAAATGCCTATCCATTTCTATACATTACTATCCATATCTCGAAATTTCTGTATAATGCTAATTAATGTAAAATGCTATCAATTTATGTCAATTTCTATGAATTTCTATCAGATTCTATACATTTCTATCCTGTTATATAGTAATCTCATCTCATGATGTTCTATTATTTGTATTTCATTCTTTTTCCGGGAATTCTACCCATTTCCAATCCCAGAATTATTTCAAATTTTATTCTATAATCACGATCAATTTCTAACTTTATTAAACTCCAGAAGTTTCTATCCATTTCTATCAATTTTATACATTTCTAATAATTTCTATCAATATCTATCAATTTCTATCAATTTCTGGCAATTTATGTAAAATTCTACCCATTTCTATCAGTTTGTACCAATTTCTATCCTGTTCTATAGATAGATCATCTCATTATTCTCTTTTATTTGTATTTTACTATTTTTCTCAGAGATCTATCCATTTCCTATCCCAGAATTATTTCAGTTTTTGTCTTATAATGACGACAAACTCCTATATTTATTAGGCTTCAGCAATTTCTACCCATTTCTATCCATTTCTATCAATTTTTATTTTATTCTATCCATTTCTATTCATTTATATTAATTTCTATCAATTTTTGTCAGTTTAAGTACATTTCTATCAACATCTAACTATTGATATCCATTTCTACCAGTTGCTATCAATTTGTTTTCACTTTTAAACACTATAGGGAGATCATCTCATTATTCTCGTTTATTTGTATTTTACTATTTTTCTGAGAGATCTATCCATTTCCTTTCCCAGATTGATTTCAGCTTGTATTCTATAATCACGCTCAATTTCTATCTTTATTAAACTTCAGCAATTTCTGTCCATTTCTATCCATATCTATTCATTTTAATACATTTCTATCCCTTTCTATGCATTTCTGTCAAGTATATAAATTTTTATCAACACCTAACAATTGATATCTATTTCTATCAATTGCTGTCAATTTTTTATCCACTGTTATACACATATCAGTTTCTGTTCATTTAGGTAAATTTCTATCCATTTATATCAGTTCCTAACAATTGCTATTCTGTTATATAGTAAGATCATCTCATTATTCTCTTTTTTTTGTATTTCATTATTTTTCTGAGAGTCCTATCCATTTCCTTTCCCAGAATGATTTCAGTTAATATCCTATTATCACGATAAATCCCTATTTTTATAAAATTTCAGAAATTTATATCCATTTCTATACATTTCTATCCATTTCTATACATTTATATACGTTTCTATACAGTTTTATACATTTCTATACATTTTTATACATTTCTATACATTTCTATAAATTTCTATACATTTCTGTCAAGTATCTAAATTTTTATCAACGCCTAATTGATATCTATTTCTATCAATTGCTGTCCATTTTATATCCGCTGTTATACACTTATATCAGTTTCTGTTAATTTAGGTCAATTTCTATCCATTCCTATCGGTTCCTAACCATTTCTATTCTGTTATATGTATAGTAAGATCATCTCATTATTTTATATTATTTATATTTTATTCTTTTTCTGAAAGTTCTATCCATTTTCTCTCCCAGAATGATTTCAGTTTTTATCCTGTATTCACGATCAATTTCTATCTTTATTCAACTCCATCAATTTCTATCCATTTATATCAATTATATACATTTCTATCTATTTCTTTTCATTTCTATCAATATAGGTCAATTTCTGTCAAAATCTAGCACGTGATATCCATTTCCACTATCAATTTCTTTGAACTGCCATACACTTCTATCAATTTCTATTAAGTTCTGCCAATTTCTATCCTATTCTATCCGATTCTAAACATTTCTATAATGTTATATAATAATCTCATGTCAGTGTTTGTATTTCATTATTTTTCTGAGAGTCCTATCCATTTCCTTTCCCAGAATGATTGCAGTTTTTATCATTTAATCGAGATAAATTCCTATCTTTATTAAATGTCAGCAATTTCTATTCATTTCTATACATTTCTATCCATTTGTATCCATTACCAATTGCTATTATTTATTTCCACAGCTATACACTTCTACCGATTTCTGTTCATTTATGTCTATTTCTATCCATTTATATCCTGTTATACAGTAAGATCATCGTATTATTTTCTGTTATTTGTATTTCATTCTTTTTCTAAGAGTTCTATCCATTTCTAATCCCAGAATGATTTCAGTTTTTATTCTATAGTCACATTCAATTTGTACCTTTATTGAACTCCAGCAATTTCTATTCATTTATATTAATTTTATCCATGTTATAAATTTCTATACATTTCTATGAATTCCTATCAATTTCCATCTATTTCTATGCATTTCTATGCATTCCTATCAATTTATATACATTTATATGCTTTTATAAACATTTCTTTGTTTTTCTATACATTTTCACTCTTATATACATTTCTATGTTTTTCTATAGATTTCCACACTTATATACATTTCTATACTTTTCTATACATTCACATGCTTTCACGTACAGATCTATGCTTTTCTATGCATTTCTATACCTCTCTCTACATTTCCCTACTTTTTTATGCATTTCTTTACATTTCTCTGTTTTTCTATACATTTCTATGTTTTTCTATACATTTATATGTTTTTCTAGATATTTCTATACATTTCTATCAGTATCTAACAATTGATATCCATTTCTACCAATTGATATCAATTTGTTTCCACTGTTATACACTTCTATTCATTTCTGTTAATTTGTGTGAATTTCTATACATTTCTATCCTGTTCTATAGTAAAAATTTTTATTATTTTCTATTATTTATATTTCCTTCCTTTTCTGATCTATTTCCCTTTCCAGAATTATTGCAGTTTTTATCCCATAATTAATGTATCCGATTTGAAAAGATTTTGTCTTCGTTAAAAACCTTATATTTATTTAATAATGACTTGCATAATTAGATATTAATTAAGTAGTATTATATATGGAGAAACTAATAATATAAAAAAAGATAGATTGAATAAAAGTTGTAAGTAAGGAGTCGTGTGGCCGTCAATCTCGTCAGTTAAACCAGCGAAGCGAATAATTAAGAACATCCTGACATTATTCATAACTTTCGGGTTTATCAGATACAAGCGGAATAAATTGATGCTGAAGTTTTAGTATCAAAAGTTGAGTTCACATCTTTCTAGTTCTCGATTTTTCACTCCAAAGTGCATACGTTTCTCAAAGTTGATCTCAATATTTTCTGTTTGACTAAATAAACTAAAAAAATGATTAAGAGTATAAAATTATTATAAAACAAAATAAATAATAATACGCATTATTAATATAATAAGTAATTAATAAACTTATCAAAGAATAAAAAAAAAGTAAAAAAAATTTCGTTTTTTTTTTGTCAACAAAAAGTTAATTGAAAGAGTGAAATGTCTCGATTGATTGCAAACGCACTAACGCTATTTCCATTGTTGGTGATGGTAATTAAATCTCAAAGCAGCGGCCCATTGTTGCTCCCAACACAGGAAATTTCTACGACCGAAACGGAAGTCAATAAAGTTTATTTGTGGTCCACTACAAGTCCCCCGGAAGTTAAACAAATCTATTCACCTCTACAAGCAGTTGCAACTCGACCACCAATAGTTCCCAACCCCTATTTTTCTGGTACGTAAGTAACAAAGGAAAAGAAATAATAAATAATAAATTATATAAATAGTGTGATCAAGAAAAAGGCTTTGTTTTTTTTCTTAGATGAGAACTATTCAAAGAGTTTATTTTTATATAAAAATGACTCCGGATTTTTGGCAGAATTAAAAAAAAATATTTAGGGATTGTCCAAGTAAGCTTTTTTCGAGGAAGAAACAACACTGATAGTGTGCAAAGTAATCTAGTGTAATCCTCTTTATTCCACTTGTAATCCTCAGTAATCCACTTGTAATCATGATTAATCCACTTGTAATAATGAGTATTCTACTTGTAATCTTAAATAATTCACTTGTAACCCTGAGTAATCAAATTGTAATCCTGAGTATTCTTCTTGTAATCTTGAGTAATCCACTTGTAATCCTGAGTAATCTACTTGTAACCCTGAGTAATCCACTTGTAATCCACTTGTATTCCTGAGTATTCTACTTGTAATATTGAGTAATCCACTTTTAAGCCTGAGTAATACATTTGTAACCCTGAGTAATCCACTTGTAATCCACTTGTAATCCTGACTATTCTACTTGTAATCATGAGTAATTCACTTGTAATCCTGAGTATTCTACTTATAATACTGAGTAATCCATTTGTAATCATGAGTAATCCATTTGTAATCATGATTATTCCACTTGTAATCCTGAGTAATCCACTTGTAATCTTGAGTAATCCAATTGTAATCTTAAGCAATCCACTTGTGATCCTAATTATTCTTCTTGTAATCTTGAGTAATCCACTTGTAATCTTGAGTAATACACTTGTAACCCTGAGTATTCTACTTGTAATCTTGAGTAATCCACTTGTAATCCTGATTATTCCACTTTTTCTAATTTCTATACATTTCTACACATTTCTGTCCATTTGTATCCATTTCTACCAATTGCTATTATTTATTTCCACTGCTATACACTTCTACCAATTTCTGTTCATTTATGTCAATTTCTATTCATTTATATCCTGTTATACAGTAAGATCATCTTATTATTTTCTGTTCTTTGTATTTCATTCTTTTTCTGAGAGTTCTATCCATTTCCAATCCCAGAATGATTTCAGTTTTTATTCTATAGTCACATTCAATTTGTACCTTTATTGAACTGCAGCTATTTCTATTCATTCCTATCAATTTCCATACATTTCTATGCATTACTATCAATTTCCACACATTTATATGTATTCCTATCAATTTCTATACATTTATATGCTTTTACTTACATTTATATGCTTTTCTATACATTTTCATACTTTATATACATTTCTATGCATTCCTATACATTTCCATGCCTATATACATTTCTATGCCTTTCTATACATTTCCATGCTTTCACACACAGCCCTATGTTTTTCTATGCATTTCAATGCTTCTCTTTATATTCCCATACATTTATATGCCTTTCTATATATTTCTATGTTTTCTATTCATTTCTTTGTTGTCCTATACATTTCTATATATTTCTATGTTTTTCTATACATTTCTATACATTTATATGTTTTTCTATAATTTCTATGCTTTTCTATACATTCCTATACATTTCTATCAATATCTAACAATTGATATCCATTTCTGTCTTTAATCCACTTGTAATCATGATTAATCCATTTGTAATCCTGAGTATTCTACTTATAATCTTGAGTCATCCATCTGAAATCCTGAGTAATCCACGTGTAATCCTGAGTAATCCACTTGTAATCCTCATTATTTCACTTGTAATCCTGAGTAAAAAATTGTAATCCTGAGTATTCTAACTGTAATCTTAAATAATCCACTTGTAATGCTGAGAATTCTACTTATAATCCTGAGTTATCCACTTGTAATCTTGAATAATCCACTTGTAATCTTGAGTAATCCACTTGTAATCCTCAGTAATCCACTTGTAATCCTGATTATTCTACTTGCAATCCTCAGTAATTCACTTGTAATCCTTAGTAATCAATGTGTAATCCTGAGTATTCTACTTGTAATCTTGAGTAATCCACCTGTAATCATGAGTAATCTAATTGTAATCCTGAGTATTCTACTTGTAATCCTGAGTAATCCATTTGTAACCCTGAGTTATCAAATTGTAATCCTGAGTGTTCATCTTCTAATCATGATTGATTCTGCGTAATCCACTTGTAATCCTGACTTTTCTAATTGTAATCTTACATAATCCACTTGTAATCCTGAGTAACCCACTTGTAATCCTGAGTATTCTACTTGTAATATTGAGTGATCCACTTGTAATCCTGAGTATTCTACTCATAATCTTGAGTAATACATTTGTAATCCTGAGTAATCCATTTGTAATCCTGAGTAATTCACTTGTAAACCTTGAGTAATCAAATTATAATCCTGAGAATTCTACTTGTAATCTTGAGTAATCCACTTGTAATCCTGAGTATTCTACTTCTAATCTTGAGTAATCCTGATTATTCTACTCGTAATATTGAGTAATCAAATTGTAATCCTGAGTAATCCACTTGTGATCTCGAGTAATCCATTTGTAATCCTGAATATTCTGATTGTAATCTTGAGTAATCCACTTGTAATCCTGATTATTCTACTCGTAATATTGAGTAATCAAATTGTAATCCTGATTATTCCACTTATAATCCTGAGTAATCCACTTGTAATCTTGAGTAATCCATTTGTAATCCTGAGTATTCTGATTGTAATCTTGAGTAATCCACTTGTGATGTTAAGTAATCCACTTGTTATCCTGCTTAATCTACTTGTAATCCTGATCATTCTACTCGTAATATTGAGTAATCAAATTGCAATCCTGAGTAATCCACTTGTGATCCTGATTATTCCACTTATAATCCTAAGTAATCCACTTGTAATCTTGAGTAATCCATTTGTAATCCTGAGTATTCTGATTGTAATCTTGAGTAATCCACTTGTAATCTTGAGTAATCCACTTGTAATCTTGAGTAATCCACTTGTAATCCTGAGTAATCTACTTGTAATCCTGAGTAATCCACTTGTAATCCTGATCATTCTACTCGTAATATTGATTAATCAAATTGTAATCCTGAGTAATCCACTTGTGATCCTGATTATTCCACTAATAATCCTGAGTAATCCACTTGTAATCTTGAGTAATCCATTTGTAATCTTGAGTAATCCATTTGTAATCCTGAGTATTCTGATTGTAATCTTGAGTAATCCACTTGTAATCCTGAGTAATCCACTTGTAATCCTGAGTATTCTACTTGTAATCTTGAGTAAATCCTAGGTAATCCGCTGAACTTTTTTTATAACCTATTTAATTAATCATTAGCACGCAGTAATCCATTTGTAACTCTAAGTAACCCGGATGTAATCCTGAGTAATCAATTTATATTCCAAGATAATTCACTTGTAAATTAAGGTAATCTAATTGGAATGCACAGAAATCCACTTGTGTTACGAAATAATCCAATTATAATCCATTTTTAAACCTAGTTAATCCACTTTAAACCCACAGTTTTTCAGTTCTACTTCAAAGTACTTTACTTGTGATCCTAGGTAATCCACTTGTCATCCTAAGCAATCCACTTGTAATACTAGGCAATCCACTCGAAATCTTAAGTAATTTACTTTTAAAAAAAGGTAATCCACTTGTAATCCACTGAACTCTACTCGTATTATACGGTTATTCGCGTGTAATCGTAGGAAATTAACTTGTAATCTATTTATATTCCGAGGGAATTCACTTTTAAATTAAGGTAATCCATTAGGAATCCACAGAAATTCACTTATATTCAAAAATTATCCAATTATAATTCGCTTAACCCACTTGTAATCCTAAATAATCCATTTTTAAACCTAGATAATCTACTTGCAATCCACAGTTCTTCGCTTTCAATCCAAAGTACTTTACTTGTAATCCTAGGTAGTCTATTTATAATTCTAGGTAATCCACTTGTAATCCTAAATAATCGACTCATAATCCTAGATCATCAATTGTTATCCGCTGAACTCCACTTGTAATCTAAGATTGTTTACGTGTAATCCTATGTTATTTACTTGAAATCCTAAGTGATTAAGTTGTAGTCCAAAGTAATCGATTTGTAACCCTAAGTAATCCACTTGTAATCCTGAGTAATCTATTTATATTCCAAGGTAATTAATTTTTAATTTAGGGTAATCCATTTGAAATCCACAGAAATCCACTTGTATTCCGAAATAATCCAGTTATAAATCGATTAATCCACTTGAAATTCTAAATAATCCATTTTTAAATCTAAATAATCCATTTTTAAATCTAGATAATCCACTTGTAATACACAGTTCTCCACTTTCAGTCCCTTCCCAAAATGCTCCTAATTACCCTACCTTCACACCCTTCAGTTCTACTTTCCTTTTCCTCTTTTCCTAATTTCCCCTACTTCCACTCCCCCTTACTCAAAACTTCCCCTAATTCTCCTAACCTCACTTCCCCTACCTCCCACCACCTCATTTTCTATTACACCCCCCCTGCAAATACCCCTATCTTCCCACTATCAGTTCTACCTTCTTTTTTATATTTCCCCCTCACTTCCCCTCTCATCGTTTCCCCTTTTGTCACCCTTGATTTCCGTTCACTTCTCCTACTTTCTCTTATGTAATTTCGCCTACTTCCCCTTATTTATAAGGTTTTCTGTCCGGGGCTACGAAAATCCATAAAAGCGATTTGAAGGACCCTTAAATATTATTATTTAATTCTTCCAAAAATTAGGCGTCATTTTGCCATTTGAAGAAAAAAGCCTTTTTTTGAACAACCATAAATAAAAATAGTTATTTTGTTTAAAGAAAGTCCAACTTAATAAATTAAATATATTTTCGGCATTTGATTTTAGATATCTTACAATCGGAAATAGACCAACATTTGCGAAGTGAAAATTATCCTTACATTTACGACACAGCTTCTAGTTATGGATATCCAGTTTATCCACCGGCTCCTGAACCTACTTCGGTGGGACCGACTTCAAAGCATTTTGTCGTAGTTAGTTTTATTGGACTGCTTCTTCTTTTCGCTATAATTCAAAACACGATTTTAGCAGCTAAACGAAAAGAAGGTTTATTAGACGTCTTGTCAAGAAGAAAAAGAAGTCTCATTGAATCGAGGGGTTTAATTCCAATGGTTTGTACCGAAATCTATCAAAGATAATTATTATTTTTATTTCTTATATTTATTTAAATAGGGTGAATCGAAAACATATAAAATTGAAAGTCAAAAACAACCACTCCAGAGTCGCAAGACCAAAAAACCATTCTAGGGTTGGGCGTCCAAACAACCATTCTAGAGTCCAAACAACCACTCTGGCATTGCTAGGTCAAAAAAACACTCTGGAGTTGGAAGTCTGAAATGTCATTCTAGAGTTTGGAGTCCAACCAGTCATTCTAGAGTTGGGAGTCCAAACAATCATTCTAGAGTCCAAACAGTCATTCTAGAGTCGGAAGTTCAAACAACCACTATGGAGTTGGGAGTCCAAACAAGTATTCTAGAGTTGGCAGTATAACCAGTCATTCTAGAGTTGGGAGTCCAATCAGTCATTCTAGAGTTGCGCGTCCAAACAGTCATTCTAGAGTTGGGAGTTTAAACAACCACTATGGAGTTGGGAGTCCAAACAACTACTCTAGAGTTGGCATTCCAACCAGTCATTCTAGATTTGCGCGTCCAAACAGTCATTCTAGAGTTGGGAGACCAATCAGTCATTCTAGAGTTGCGCGTCCAAACAGTAATTCTAGATTTGGGAGTCCAAACAGTCATTCTAGAGTTAGGAGTCCAACCAATAATTCTAGAGTTGGGAGTCCAAACAACCACTATGGAGTTGGGAGTCCAAACAACTACTCTAGAGTTGGCATTCCAACCAGTCATTCTAGATTTGCGCGTCCAAACAGTCATTCTAGAGTTGGGAGTCTAACTAACGATTGCAAAGTCCAAACAGTCATTCTAGAGTTGGGAGTCCAATCAGTCATTCTAGAGTTTCGCGTCCAAACAGTCATTCTAGAGTTGGGAGTCTAACTAACGATTGAAGAGTCCAAACAGTAATTCTAGATTTGGGAGTCCAAACAGTCATTCTAGAGTTAGGAGTCCAAACCGTCATTCTAGAGTTGTAAGTTCAAACAACCACTATGGAGTTGGGAGTCCAAACAACTACTCTAGAGTTGGCATTCCAACCAGTCATTCTAGATTTGCGCGTCCAAACAGTCATTCTAGAGTTGGGAGTCCAATCAGTTATTCTAGAGTTGAGCGTCCAAACAGTTATTCTAGAGTTGGGAGTCTAAATAACGATTGTAGAGTCCAAACAGTAATTCTAGATTTGGGAGTCCAAACGGTCATTCTAGAGTTAGGAGTCCAACCAATCATTCTAGAGTTGGGAGTCCAACCAGTCATTCTAGACCTGGGAGTCCAAACAACCATTCTAGAGTTGGGAGTCCAAACAGTCATTCTAGAGTTG